>JAVJIF010025911.1:0-75588 GCA_038442645.1 Agave tequilana
AGTCGGACCCGATCCGGGCCGACTCGGCGATACTTACCTGACTCGGGCAGCCGACTTGGACCGGAGGGGCCGAGTCGTATCCGACTCGGCCGAGACTTTGTTCACTGTCTACAGTTTCTTTGGAAAGCAGAAGCTCCTATTAATATTTACTATGATGAGTTTGCTGATTGTTTTTTGTGTGCACATGCTCATCAATTTAAGCTAGGATATTAACTCATATTGTATAGTGTAAGATCTGCATTAGGGTTAATACAGTTTATCACATCCTTTGTTGCACGAACACGACAATATTGAAATGGACACGACATATGGACACGTGACAAATACTTAAAAATATACATAACATGTGTGTCTGATACCCTATCGGACACATTTCAGACACGATATGGCTTCATGATAGAAGTGTCCATGCTACATAGATCATATCATCTAAACTAGAAGTCTAGAACATGATGAAATCTAGTGTATTCTTCTGGTTAGCTCGTGAGTTGATATTGTATGGACTCAGTTACCTGAATTCTATCTGTTAGAGACACACCCCACAACCCACAACAACAACAAAATGGGAGATCACACACAAAACTAGAAACAAGCGAGTAGTAGCGCATGTGCACGCTCGTGCGCGCACATACACAAACATCCAAAATAGACCAAGAGTGTGATGAAGAGGTTCAAAATGTTTACCCATGCATTAGATGTTATCTATTTTACCATGGTTTGAGCTTGGGAGTCAAGTTGACTTAATAATGTTTGAGTTTGACGTCTACCAGATCTGTACCATATTTTCTTTCAAGGAATTACCCAAATTTTATTTGGTTCTGCAAGGATAACCTAAAATTTGATCAGAACTTGAGACAGTCTCCAGTAAGCATCGCTCATGTTGCAATGTATTTTTTTTAGGCCAATATTAAATTTTAGGGAGTGCGAGCGAACATTAAGCTACTTTAACTTGGTCATATTTGGGTCAGTGTGATGTCCTATTAATCTAGACATGCGATATTTGGGTCAATGTGACATCTTATTAATCTAACATGAATGTACCCAGTCCAGTTATCGGCTTGAATCTCAAACTCAAGTCAATTGATTAGTTTATATTTCAAGTTCAGCCTTGGGTGAAACTGCACCAGTTTTATTGAGGACCCAGGCTCTTCTGCCTTGTTTTACTCTTAGAGGAAACTAGCTTGATTTTATTGGTAGAAGCTTCTACTGTAGTCCTAATTATGATTTGAGCAATTTAGCGTTGACAAAAGACTTAACAGCTATATTAAGTATAAATATAAAGGTTTTGTGAATAGGCTAAGATAGTTGAGGTAAAAAATATTTTAGTTCATGCATGGGCTTAACAAAATCTCTTTGGGTCTTTGTTCATTGTCATTGTCAAACTTTAATTAATTATTAAACATTAAATTGAAACTTGAAATCAACTAATGCCGTCTTCAACTCTTAATTTTTGCCACTTTGTATTAAGCATGAATTCAATAGATGCGAGCATGCCTAGATTCAGTGATAATAAAAACTAGGTGGATACTGAAACATATTAGTTAGTTTTGAATAGGCCAGTCTGTACCAGACCTTTAAATCAGTTTTGGGCAATTTTTGAACAAGTATCGATTAGTTTTATTTGATAGCCAATTGATATTGAGTTCAGGCGAGGAGGTTGCTTGAAGTGGTGTCTCAGTATGGCAGAATGGTTGCCCTTTCTTTTGTTTCCTAATTAAAATAATTTGTGCATGGAACGTATATTTCATATATCAATCACTTGTTTAAGGTTTCTTGTACTTTTTAAGCACTTTTTCAATTGGCATGCTCTGGCTCAATCTAACATGCATTTCAATCATGTTACTATAAAAGGGGTTACTTTGAACCTCAATTGTTGAACTTGGAACCAGCCAAAGAACAAAATTTTAGATCACAAACAACACAAAAGGGAGATCGAGATATACGAGGTTCGGCAAGATGCTTATGTCTCCGGGGCAGAGAGATCTATTGATGATTTACACAAGATTTACAAGAGTAGTACAATGGTTCTCTCAAGAATTCAGCAAGATTAAACCCCAAAATGGGTTCAGTCCTTATTTATAGAAAGAAGAAAACACCTTCAAACAGCAGCAGGTTGGGTTCAACTGCTGCCCAGATTCGTGTGTCGGTTCGGCCGGCTTGTTGACCGCTCCAAGTGCGGTCGACCGCATGGACCCCCCAACTCTCTATTAATGCCAGAGTCGACCACCCAGTCGACGAGATGCAAGTCTCAACTCTTCGTTGATCTCAGAGAGTTGGCTCGGTCGACCGCCTGGTCAATCACCCAACTAGGTTTTCTCTCGTGCAACATCGGTGACTGATTTCAACTCCTGTGTCTGTCGGTCGATCGCCCGGTCGACCGAATCTCTGTCAATAGAGTTTAAAAACTCTCTCCAGTTTTTGATTCTCTCTCTCTACATCAACAACATTGTACTTAACAAGCTCTATCTAAATAAAATATTTTCCTATCATCTTAATATGGATCAATTGGGATTGAGTTTTGTTCATTTTTCATTTGCGTAAGACCAAACCAATTTGGTTTCTGGTCTTAAAACGGGCTCAAATCCAGGCCAATCATTGAGTTGGCCTTGAATATGACAACACTCCAAATCAAAACATGGTGGGGGTTCTGACTAGTAAATCATTCTCTAAATACCAATTAATGCTTGCACAGAAAAATATAATTAGCAATAATATTTTATACTTTATGTTTTCTTTTACTTGCTTGCATTATTTTGAACAGATAACTTGATTGTTTCATTAAACTAATAAATATACACTTTGTTAATTATTTATAAGCATTATTATTAATTCAAATAGTATATCATAGTGCATACTGTTTCAGCACATCACATGCTACAAAAATATCATCAAACTTATGTTAAAGTTTTAGACCCCCTCATGGAAGGCTAAAAATCATGTCTAAATTCATAAATTTCAAATTAACAATTCTGAAAACGCTGAAACTTCGCAACTAATGAAATAGCTGAACTGAAACCCAAAGACGAGTTTGAAACCCAAAGCAAGTTTTTAAACCTTGCTTATATAACCTTTTTCACTCTGCTTCATGAGCATGGTTTGACTGTTGGCCTTCATTTCTAAGACATTAAATATTATTAAAAATTAGTTGGCAACGTCAAAACTTACTATTATACTTATGTGTCCAAATTTACTCTTTAAAATGTTTAACTGTGTTGCTTCAGTCAAATGGTGATGCTGCATTGTGGTATTCTAGATGGTTTATCTTCTTTCAGTGATTCTCTTTAGAGATTTTGTGGTTTACAGAAAGAAATGCTGAATGAAAACCGATAAGCCTCATAAGATGTAGCAAACATGTTGACTAAAAGTGGGCCATTGTTTTTACTGTTCTGATGCTTGACTCTGTACTCTCCAATGTAGCATATGCCTCTCTTGAGCCGTTTGATTAGTTCTGGGAGTTAGGTGCAGCAGACTCCCCATACCACTCAACAAATTATTTTTGATATCTTGCACACATCTTAGTTTTGTTATTCTCAAGGAAGTCTGTTCATATACTGTTTTGAATGTATATTCACACACTGTAAGTCTTATGTTGCCAGCATATAATATTGAGCCTAGCTAACATGATTTCTGTTATTTGAAAGATCTGCAGATAATTTGTTTAAGGAGGCAAAGCAGAAGCTAATGTCGCTGAATGCTGTCATATATAGCAATATCGTTTATGCTCATTGGTAGTGTTTTGCTTACAGATATAAGAATCCATTGGCTTCTTTTTCTTGTGATTTTCTTCTGCCTGTGTTGACATGCATTTTCTAGAAAAGAGAAGATCTGCTAATTTAGTTAATGCTGCCTCTGGAACATCTCTCATATTGGATGATCAAATTCCTGCACCTTCCCTTTTGCATTAAATGTCACCAGCAAGAACACTTGTTACAGTACATTGACTAGTATATGGGTTCATTTAGAAACATTGACAATCATCTTACAGAGTTCATGTACTAATTTCTACTGGATTTGAAGTTCCCTTCTATATTTGCAAGTAATTGTATAGTTAGTGTGTGTGTGTGTGTGTGTGTGTGTGTGTTCTTCAGGAACTACTCTTCCCTCACTTTGTTTTTGTTTTTCTCTCTCTTTCCTTCTCTCTCTCTTTTTTTTGTGTGGGTGGGTGGGTCGGGATTTTTTTTTTTTTTTTTTTCACTAACTGTTACTATGAAATTGATGAAACTTTTTCAAATTATGCAGCCAAAATCGTGACATGGCTCGAGCAGAGGACTTGGTCAGGGAAATGGAAGAAAACGGAATAGATGCACCTATTGACTTATATCATACAATGATGGATGGTTACACAAATATCTGTAATGAGGAGAAATGTTTGATTGTATTTGAAAGGCTGAAGGTAACTAGTTTTATGTGTTTGAACTGATTTATGTTTTAGGAAGGTCAAAACACTAGTATATTAGGGTGGTTGATATGATTGATATTTCTGCACTTTCTTTGTCTTTTTCTGATGAACCTATTTGATGGCTGCATGTGTGCTGATTATTTATTTTGCATATTTGTGCAGGAATGTGGTTTCACACCTTCGGTAATAAGTTATGGGTGCCTTATAAACCTGTACACGAAGGTAGAGATTTTTTCCCCCTTACCTTATGTAATTAAAGGTGTCATTTATATTATGCATGGACTTGTTTGGGAGTATATTTAATACATGTGTGATTATGACTTTTAAGCTTTAGAAATGACATTGCTGCTCTTACTTTTAGATTGGAAAGGTTTCCAAAGCCGTAGAGATTAGCAAACAAATGGAATCATGTGGCATCAAACATAACAGCAAAACTTACTCAATGCTGATCAATGGCTTTGTCCGATTAAACGATTACGCGAATGCCTTCAGTGTTTTCGAGGAAATGCAGAAAGCTGGCCTAAAGCCTGATGCTGTTCTCTACAATATTATTATCAATGCATTTTGTAAGATGGGTAATATCGACCGAGCATGTCATATTGTTGACAAGATGCAGAAGGAGAGACATAGACCTTCATCTCGAACATTTATGCCAATAATTTATGCCTATGCAGAAGCTGGCGATATGAAAAGAGCTTTAGAAATTTTTGATTTAATGAGACAAAGTGGTTGCATTCCAACTGTGGAGACCTACAATGTTCTCATTCTTGGTCTTGCTCGCAAACAACAGGTTGGTTGCATGGTTTTTTTATACGAGGATTATTGCTGGTAAATTGATAATCATATGTATTGATCCATTAATTTTGCTCAGATGGACAAGGCTGTTGAAGTCATTGACAAGATGATTTTAGCTGGTATAGCTCCCAGTGAACATACGTACACAACCATAATGGAAGGATACGCTTCTGTTGGTGATACGGGCAAAGCTTTTGAGTATTTTACTAAAATTAAAGAGGGAGGTCTGAAGCTTGACATATTTACCTATGAAGCATTACTCAAGGCATGCTGCAAGGCCGGTCGGATGCAAAGTGCTTTAGCAATCACAAGGGAAATGAGTATTCAAAAGATTCCAAGGAATACATATGTTTATAACATTTTAATAGATGGGTATGTTGATTAACGTGTTTCTTATTATGAATTAGATTATAGAGTTATTTCTTGATGTTGAAAACTTAAATTTATTGTCCAGTTTCATCTATTTATATTTGCTTCCATTACAATGACACAACTTTCTGCTTTAAAAGAAATCTAATATATGATAAATTTGTAATTAATAATATAATACAGTTTAGGTTGACCTAGAATTATATTATTGATGTTACATTATTGTTGAGGTTTATCTTTAAAAGTTGCAGTCACGCGCGCACGTGAGATATTGCCTTCTTAAGAGTTAAGAGTCTACATTGATCAAAATTTGTGTTATTCGTTTCCTATTGCAGATGGGCTCGGAGAGGAGACATGTGGGAGGCTGCAGATTTGATACAACAAATGAAGCAAGATGGAGTCCTTCCTGACATCCATACATACACTTCGTTCATAAACGCATGCTGCAAAGCTGGTGATATGCTGGTAATCTTAGCGATTAATGGAAAAGTTTAATTAATTTGGTTAGATGATCGCTTGCATCTATCCATTGTTGTATTTCCTGTTGTGTAAGAAGAAGCTTATGGTTCATTTCAAGAGTCAAGTTTTTATGCCCACACCCCATCACCTCAGATTTTGTTTAAATGTCTAGGTTAGGTGGCTCTGAACCAATGAGTAATTCACATATTAAGCATGATGCCAATATGTCATAAATAGTTTATCGAAAGAAATTATAAGACCCAGGCAGTTTAGACTGGCTTGATATTCTTACCTGAAGTAGTTGCAAATGACCCTGAGCATAATGACATCACCATACACCAGTTACTTTGTAGCTAGTTAAATTGTTGATTACTGATGTGATGTTTTGTACTAAAAGTGGCTGGAATAAATAAAGCACATGCTCTGATGTCTGAAGTATCATTGACTAAAAACTGAACCTCACGCTTCCAAATTTAAAAGTTATTTTCCCCCCTTCCTCTGTGCGCGCTTGTTTATTTTTGGTGCCGGGCGATATGGGGGTTGAAGCACTCTTTGAATTTTCAACAAGAAGAAACAAGTCTTATAGTCTAATAAGATCTCACCCTGCAATCTTCTCCTAGTACACATTGCTGTTTTGTACCTACTTTTGTGCACCAATAATTTGGTATCTAGAATGAAACAGTAGAAGAGGGCTAAATGTTGTAATTTGCTTTTCTCGTAAAATTCTTCTGATAAGCCGTCTGTATGCAGAAAGCATCAAAGGTGGTTGAAGAAATGGAGGCTGTTGGAGTGAAGCCTAATGTTAGAACATATACCACACTAGTTAGAGGCTGGGCCCGGACATCACTTCCAGAGAAAGCATTGAGATGCTTTGAAGAGATGAAATTAGCAGGACTTAAGCCAGATAAAGCAGCTTATCATTGCTTAATGACGTCTCTTCTGTCAAGGGCAACAGTTGCTGAAGAATACATATATTCCGAATTCTGGGTGTTTGTAAAGAAATGTTGGAACATGATCTGACTGTCGATATGAGAACGGCAGTACACTGGTCAAAGTGTCTGCGGAAGATTGAGAGAAGTGGTGGAAAATTGACCGAAGCATTGCAGAAGACTTTCCCTCCTGATTGGAGTTCCCGTGAAATACCTCAAATAAATTCTGATCAAATTAGCGGCAATACCTTGAGCGATGATAATGATACTGATGTGAGTGATTATAGTGAAGATGAGAAAGATGACGTTGAAGGAGAATTTGATAGTTTATGAATTTTAACAAGGGAACGGGGATAAGGTGGCCATCCCCTCTTGCAGCTATTAACCAAAGCTGACAGCTGCCACCTAGGTAAGTTGGTGAATTCTAGTAATCTCAAAATGCAACCATCAAACCACACGACCCCCCCCCCCCCCCCCCCCCCCCCCCCCCCCTGCTTACCTCTGAACCAGATATTGACTTTTCTATTTCTTTTTTTAGAGATAATATTGTGAAATAATTGTTGAATCCATATCGGAACTTGCACTATTATTTTGGTACAGGCAAATATTTCAAACAACTGATTTAATGGTTTAGAATTCTGATTATTTTAATGTTATTATAACCTTCTGGCGTTGCAGTTGCAGAAGTTTCCTGCAGTTCACCTAACATTACTAATTGAGCTACAAATGTCAGGGCTCGTGTAAACTTCTTTGGGTCATTGATCAAACTTAATTATTAATTACCATTTCTATTAAATTATATAACCATATAGAAGTTATTAATTACCATGGGAGAAGGGGGAAACTGTTCATTCTTTGACCTCTCAAGTTATTAATTACCATTTTTATTTCCCTTCTCCCATTTCTGCTATTATTGTTGATCCATTGTCATCATTATCTTAAGAGGCCCAAGGCAAGTCACAACAATTGTATTTATCTGTGAGTATCATTACTATTGTCATCATAATTTTCACAAAAGAATTATTATATTCATAGATGCTTAGGAATTGTTTTTTTCTAAGGTTATTATATTATTAGTTATAGTTGCACCAATTTATAGGCACAGTATTTGCTGTGCTTATGCTCTTCTGCATGAAACAAGACGGCATAAAATTTCTGCAAGTGCATCATGCATGATAGGTTAGTTGCAAATGGAGTCACATGTAGATGTTCTTTTGCAACTCAGGAAGCAAATGGTACTTTATTGCTGTGGTGAAGAATAGATTCTGCCTAACTTTGGTCAACCGTGTCCTCTCAGTAATTTTGCACCCCCAGCGTGGTAGTTACAGTGTACTAGCAATCTTTTAGAAGCTAAACATGACAGTAGAATCATAATTGGTTTCGATTATTTGAACTGATATGAGTTTTGAACTTGCAGGACCAGTAATCTCCCTTCAACCTCATTTATGGCCAGTGCAAGCAAGAAACTGGTTTCAAGCTATACTCCATTCACACTTCCTGATTGCGAGATGTTTGTAAATTGGTTTCTTCGTATTCCATCTTTTTTAGGCCCTTTTAAGTCTTATTTGTCAAATGTAAGTTGTGCATATGATTTGAGGGCCTTGGGAAGGCAAATTATCTTTTATTTCAACTGAAGTCGACCAACTTGGGCCTCTGATGCATAATTTTGTGGGTAGCTCGCTTAATTTGTTCTCTTTTAAAGGTATTAAATCCATTCGGGTTGTAATTCACCATATTTAAATCTACACTGTAGTATCACTGTATATATGTTACATATTATCTCATGTTTTAGTCCATGCTTTCAGAGGATCAATCATAGTTTGTTTTCTTGGTAATTGATATGTGAACAAGAAACGGTGTTCTTGTTTCCCATTTGGATAGCTTTTTATGCGTTCTGAGAGAGGTTACAATGAGTTAACATGTGAACAGTAAGGTGTGCAAGAAAATTGTGTAGAAATATTGATATTGCGAGAAAAATCATGGTGTTCTTTCACTTTCACTTGCTGTTTTATTGCATGTCTGTTATTTTCTGTCAGTAGTGTCGATTTGAATTGTAAAGGACTTGTTTATTGACCCTTTCTCGAAAGACTTTTTTTTCATGAGAGTTTTCTTTTCTCGACATGCAAGTGTTTATTCTTCTTTTTTTATCAAAAGCCTTCCTCTTTCACCTCCATTTGTTTTCCTCTTGGTGTTCTTAGAAAAGAGTAGACATCTTCTTTTAGCTTTTCTCTTCACATCTCAATAGAGTTTACTTGTAATCTGATCTCTAGCAGTGATTTAAAAGAGTAATTAAACAAATTCCAAGGGTATGAAAAACAAAATCTTTAGTTATCTTAACTAAGGAAACAAAGATGAACATGAATGGTATCAATTATCCAATTCAAAGGGTGTGGGGAGTTAGCCACAGAAGAAAAATTTCCCCTTACAATAGCTAATACCCATTCTTCACTAAAATAATTTGTGAGGACCCTTCTATTAAACAAATTCCAAAAATTTGTCACTCTTTATTTAGGCAGTTAATATCATTATAATATTATTGTAGGGGAACCAAATTCACATTACTAATCAATTCCCCCTGTAGACTTGTAATTTATAAGCAGAGACACCATCAATCTGTATCAAAAAAGAGGTGACAGGTCAACTGAGACCCAAGCCCTCACATCCCCCAACTTTAATGAAAGTGCAAGTTAAGACTCATTTACTCAAAAGCAAGTTAATATTGAAGACCCATTTACTAAGCAAAACAGTGATTCATTTATTCTCACCTTTAACTTGCTTAGCTGCGAATCTTGTCTGAAACAATAAATCTCATTGAAGGAAACTGAAATGACACGCAAGGGGAAAAGCAACCCATTTGATAACAAATTAAGTGTTAACAAAAGAGGTAAGAGAAATAGAAATGGCTTTTATGTCTTTATTTATTAAGCTCACTAAAACCTTGCACTCAACTCTATTCATCACCTCAAGATGGAGACCTAGGAGGTAGATTTAGAGGGGCTAGCTTCAAATATGAAGAGAAAACAACCAATACAAAGACATCATTTCGACAATGATTTTCTAATGATATGAGATATTTTTGTCTAATCTATCTCATTATTAGACATAAAAAATACACATGTACAAACATCGCAGTTGGAATTGATACTTTACAGTAGCTGGTGTTTAGATACATTCGATAAAATTGGAACGATACATAGAGAAAATTAGCATGACCGTTGCGTAAGGATTACATACAAAATTGAGAAATGATGTTATATATCTGTTATTATCAGATAGCATTTTTTTCCCCCTAGCTAAAAGATATAGTAACAACATACAACACTCACATGATATTCACCTACTATCAATTTCAATGAGTAAGATGGGATGGAAGAAACTCCCCTTGACAAACAGTCTTCAACCTGTTATGTTTACAGCATTTACTATTGTTTCACATCAATAGATAATGCTAGCTAACACTGATGCAAAGAATTAGCTAGAAATTGTGCAGTGTAATATATTGCTTACAATGAAGTTGAACTCCTATGGTTTGATTAATGCTTACCTTCCCTTCAAAGGACCATATTAGTGATACATATATGCATATAATTTCTCATTGCTTAAATCTTTTTCCACAAGAATCTTCTTGAAAATAACTAAGAAAGTCATTTACCCTGCAAAATAAAGAAAGATGAGTTAAACAAGCTCCCTATATCGTCGGTGCTAAGTGTCTGCAGTTCTATTATCACAAGAAATGGTTGCACAGTTGAAAATTTATGTAGTAGCTTGTAATACATTGAACTGCTCGATAGGTATAAATTTTACTTAGAAAAAGCTATGGAGTTAATACCATTTATGATATGGTTCTGAGTTTTGTACAAGTCAAAATCAAATAACTACACTTAAATACCTTCAGATTAATGATTTCTGTTCTTAACCATTAAAGTAAAAAAAAAAAAGTCCACTAGCATATAAATTTATATCATCTGAAGACCCAAATATACAATTCTCCATATCTGATCTAAAAATATAGAGCATGCCTTATTTACATAATATCAATCTTTTCATCTAACTGATATCTGATGCACGTAATTCATAGACACAAAAGAAAAGAAGATAGAAACAAGAGACAAAATAATTCTCATTTCAGATTTGAGCTTGTTTCAGCTTTTCTTTGTGTTGTTACTAGTTCATAATCTGATCAAATGAGTTCTTGTTTTTTTTCTGTTTTTTGTTTCTTTTTCTTTTAATATTTTTCCATGCAATGAATGGATCCCTGCACTCTATAATTGCAATATTTACTGCAATTTTCACAATCCCTCTCCTCTTTCTCTCCCACACTTCAGACCCTTTGGGATTCTTCCACCTTTAATATATTTCCAGTTCTCAATACACAATTCCTTCAATTCCATTCAATCCATTTCCTCTTCTCTTCTTCTCAATACCATTATAGAGAGGAGAGAAGAGAGAAGAGAGAGAGAGGGAGGGACGCTGTATTAATGAAACTCATCACTCTCTCTTCAGTTCTCTTGTATAAATCACCAGAGAGGTGCACCACAACCACAACCACAGCCAGAAGATTTGAGCCTCTGTAAGTTGAAAATTTTGTTCAGAACTTACTGACTTGTTTTCTGGTGACCACTCTACTGAAAATTGTTGGTTTTGCACAGGTAAAATCTTCAGAAAAATCAGCAATGAGCCACCATCGGAACAACGGGAAGAGCCCGAAGCCGGAGCTGAAGCTGAACCCGTCGCTGTTAGCGAGGGGTGAGCCTTCGACACTGAGGAGGATGGAGATTGACGATGACGATGACGATGACTCGCCAAACAGGATGTCGATATCCTCGTCAGAGCAGTCGCTAGGCTCACCTCCGACCTCATGTGTGTCATCGGAGAACAGCCCTGAGGCTTCAAAGGCGATGGTGTTGGCTGGCTGCCCACGCTGCCTCATGTATGTGATGCTCTCCGAGGATGAGGAGCCCAAGTGCCCAAAATGCAACAATGCTGTCATTCTCGACTTCGGCCGTGACAAAAATGAAAACAAAAATGGAAAATCCTAAAGATAGCGCGCTTTGGTGGTTGCGTTGCTGATAATTTGTAGTACCATTTCCCTCTCTTCTAGTCTCAGTTATGTCCTGATTATGTCTTCTGTAAACGAGCTAATTATGCCAACTATTCTCAGTATAAAAGAGAAAACTGCATACATAAATACATGATCATTACACTGAAGTTAAGAAAATTTCAGAGTGAAATCCCTTGAAACCAATTAGCATATATGAGTTAAAGTTAGGCAGTTGGGAGAAATGACAGGGATTACATCAGACGATAAATACAAAATAAAACAATATCATGTCATAGCAACTATATATATCTCAATTAAGAGGTTAGAACTAGGACTTCAGTCCCATGTGATATTCAATGAGACCAGTATACAGTCCAACAAACAAATTTAGAACGTTTGGGTAGTATTGGTTAATGGAAAGACTCAAGATAATTTTCTCCTCATGTCTTGTTTCTCTTTTCCATTTAGCTCTAATTGAGGTGTTATGCATGTTTGTTGTATCAAAATTTCTTAGAACTTTTGGATGATAGAACTCTTAACTTATGGTATGTGTTACACTGTCAAATAAATCATAAGACCTCACTTAATGAACAAAAAAAAAAATCTGTTACTTATCAAAATTATGATCAGCATTTTCGACTCAAGCGCATATATGGATCACACCATAGTTTCATGATCATTATTTATGTTGGATGAACAGACCAATCCATCTCCAAAGTCCAGTATACAGTGAACGAGGCCAGCAACGGCAGAGGACATACTCAATTTGTGATATCCGAGGTGATAAGGATTAACATGTCAAATACATATAAAATCGCGATCCTAGTAGTTTCAAATTCCATCCTCCTAGTTTCTGTCTTTGGGCCAAAACCTACAAGGCATCAGTCAGTCATCATCGCGAAAACCTATTATCCCTTCATATCGATTCCCTCACTTCTAGCTATTTCCTCATTTGGATAACCATCCAAACTTATCTACCAAAGAAGAGGGGCAAGAATAAGGTTCAGAGACAGAACCCTTTTCATGGTGAAAGGCAACGGAACCGCCCAATATTTCTTTAAACTTCATGCCCACATGAACTATGTTTGGAGCTTTCCTACTTCCACCAGTGTCTAAAAGCCTAAAGGCCAGAGCCTGTTGGAAAAAAAAACAGCGAGAATTTAGAAATATATTGTCTTGAGAGTGTTTGGGTCTGCATGCATGTGATGCGTGAGAAGAAGTACAAAAATAAGATGAGATTTAAGAGGAACTGATGTCTATTGTAACAAAATGAGGTAAATGCAGGGATGTAAATGAAGCAAAAATGCAGTGGATATTGGTGTCAACGTCTTGTATTTTTTTTTTCCCGTTTCACGAATGTGAATCTTGTAAGGACATTGAATTTGTAGAGATAGAAAGAAGATGGTTCACTCAAAACTTAGGTTGTCTCCCTATGATAAGCATAGAATGATAGGAATGGAGAAAATATATAATAAGGAAAAGGTCCTATACTAATGTTACATAAATAATCTTATTAATATATTATTCTCCCTCGAATTCATTACAAAAATAAGGTATTTTTGAGAGAGTATTCTCAAGGGAAAAAAAATTCCCCATCCAATAGATAACAATTCCGGGAGGAAATAGTCTTCTGGCAATAATCCCTTGGAAAACTGAATATTTTCGAGAGATTGTAAAAATAATTTCAACGGACTACTAACATGAAAATAATTTCCTGGAAAATACAATATCAACTATAGAGAGTATTAGAGTAGAAATATGATTCTTTGTTATAGTAGAAATATGATTTTTTTTTCCTTTATTTTGATTTCTTCAACTTCAAATAGGATATTGTGTATTCTGCCGTCTTAGTAGGGAATGCATTTTTCTCTATAAATAAATGACCACATCCTAATTGAGGATATATGGTCTTTTTTTCATATTCTTCAACTCAATATGATATCAGAGCAAACATCCTAACTTTAACCATTTCTTCTTCAAAAATCTTAACCCTAGATTTCTTGTCTTCGACTAATTTTTTTTACTGTTCATGTGAATAGTACTACGGGTATTGTTCATCATGAACAATAGAAAAAAATCAGAGAGCTACTTAATCTTCTTTTGCAAAATTTTGCTGTAATAAATATCTCATTCCCATTCTTCTTGTTCTCATGTTTGATATAAAAGAAATCAAAGCTTTCGTTGGTATTCAAAGTACCACCATGAAGTTGAATGATAAAAACTTTTTATTATGGGAGAAATCTTATAGTCTTCCTTGGTGCAAGAGGCATATTGAAGATAATTACTTTTGCGAAACCCGCCTCTACTAAAAAGGCATTTGAAGAATGGGAATGAGACAACTATTTAGTGATGATTTAGCTTCGAAGCAACATGGAATCCACGATGAGTGTTCATAGATACTGAAAAAGAAATTTGAGAAGCTATTTGTGGTACTTATTCCATAAAGAAGAATGCCGCTCGAGTCTTTTATGCATTTAAGGGCCTACTGTGTATCCAACAAGGCGATAAGAGTTTAAAAGATTACTACAACTACTTCAAGAGTATAATCGATGAACTCAATTAGTATCATCCAGTCACTAATGATACTGAAATTCTTAAAAAACAATGAAAACTCTGTGTTTGTAAGCTTCTTTTGGGGCTCAGTTTTCAATTCAAACCACCTCGAAGACAACTACTAGTAGGTGAAGGGAGATTCCCTCTCTGCAAAATACTTTTTTATGACTATCTCAGACTTGATAATCTTCTTCAGTAACTTCTCTTCTCTCTCCTGTTGAGGGCTCTATCTTGATTTTCTTAACTGGTCGAGGTCACACTTCTCGAGGCCATGGTGTTATGTCTTTTCATGGTCATGGTTTATGTAACGCCCCGATCCCGCTGGTACGGGGACGTCACTGCGACGTATATACGCAGGTCAGAAATACCCTCACGTATATACGCTAAGCATCAGTACTGGCAAGAATCAGAGTACGGAAGCAAGTGGTGCATTATACATTTCCAACAACAGGGTACAATTACAGAGTTATCACCAGGGGTGATCAATATTACAATAATATTACATCACATGACAGGCGCAAATGCGAGAGTACAAGAGATGTACATGTATAAACAGTACAAAAGGGTGCTCACGAGATAGCTGGAGGTATCGCGAGCCAATCAGGAGGTGCAAGGATGGGACTGGAGCTACAGCTGATCTGACCGCTCCACAGAAGAAAACTTGGTCCTCAGCAAGAAGGATCCTCTAGCTCCAGGCTCCAGGACCTGGACATGAGAATCCAGGGGAGTCAGATGAAACTCCCCAGGCGAGTAGTAATACAAAAGCCAAATGGCGAGTATGGGTAAGCACATGTATATCAGTAAATCTGGATTATAAGCATGAAAATCATGTTGTAGACATAAGCATGTAGGAACAAATAGAATGTAGTAGGTGGCATCCATGGTATAACAGGATAAGCAGTAAAGTAGATCGGGCAATACTAGTTATCTCCTAAACTAACATAAAACCGATAAAACAGAATAAAAACGATTACGAGTAAATCCAATTGTACATGTCTAGGTTATGGCTTCATGAGATTAGTACCTCGAAGGAATAATCCAAACAAGGAAACCCTCATCTATATACCCTTACCTCATGTTACCGTAACCTGAACGCGTACAGCTCGAGATCCAAAACAATGCGGTGGAAACATATTAGAATTATTATTATGATTAGGCTGTCTAAGTTGTAGGTTTTAGTATGCGTCCCATTACACATACTTCTACTTACAACTTATAGAGCAAGTTATCTGGAAACTGATAAAGTTCGATGAATCATGTTCTGGATGGGCCCCGTACATGCCCGGGACAACGGTTCAGGAGTATCCGGTGCTGAGCCGGAACGTACCGCTAGGTACCGGGACTTATGGACGCCCGAACAGGAATAGAGTATCGCAGATCCCATAGAAATAGGTCTAGGGCGTGTGCATACTCGGCATGAATATCAGGAGTAGGGGTGCCAGCACACCCCACGGAATCCCTGGTGGCCGCCAGGTAATCCCTCAAGTATGTGGCCACGCGTGACTCGATAGTGCCACCATGAACATGATTAATCAGGGCCCATCAGTTTCCCCCAAACCGGTGCAAGTTGTCTAATTATAATAATATATCAAGTAAACAGGACATGATCAGGAATCCAGGATTACATAACAGGAATCATAACAGGAATCAGGTATAGACAAGAGATGGCCCTTCAGATTCAAGAGGTGGCCCCCACAGATTCAAGAGGTGGCCCCCACCACGTGTGTGATGTGGCACTTTGTTCCGTGTGGCACTTTGTTCTGAGGGGAATGGATTCTAGAGGTGGCCCCCACAGATTCAAGAGGTGGCCCCCACCACGAGTGTGATGTGGCACTTTGTTCCGTGTGGCACTTAGTTCCATTCAGGATCAGGATTGGCCGAAGACTAGCACAATACAGGAGATACGAGATACAGGAATACAAGAATACAGGGGTCAGGTGATAAGTCAAACCATAACTGGGGACAGGTGGTATAATATGAGTCAGTGACAAGTAGTAGCATGTTGGGTGTCAGAAAAGTGGCGCGTCTCAGAAAAGTGGCGCGTCTCAGGAAAGTGGCGCGTCTCAGAAAGTGGCGCGTCTCAGGAAAGTGGCGCGTCTCAGAAAGTGGCGCGTCTCAGGAAAGTGGCGCGTCTCAGGAAAGTGGCGCGTCTCAGAAAGTGGCGCGTCTCAGAAAGTGGCGCGTCTCAGGAAAGTGGCGCGTCTCAGGAAAGTGGCGCGTCTCAGGAAAGTGGCAGAATGCGGAAATGTGGGCAGAACGCGGGAAAGTAGGCAGACGCGGGAAAGTGGGCAGACGCAGAAAAGTAGACAGACGCGGAAAAGTAGGCAGACGCGGGAAAGTAGGCAGACGCAGAAAAGTAGACAGACGCGGAAAAGTAGGCAGACGCAGAAAAGTAGGCAGACGCAGAAAAGTGGGCAGACGCGGAAAAGTAGGCAGACGCGGGAAAGTGGGCAGACGCAGAAAAGTAGGCAGACGCAGAAAAGTAGGCAGACGCGGGAAAGTGAGCTAACTTTTGAGGGTTGAGTTTTGTTTACAATCATGAAATAATATCCAAGTCTTGGCGAGTAGAATTACTCGCCTAACAATGTTCCTTGCTGTGCCCAACGAAGGGAGGTTCGGCCCCAATCCAAAAGGAGGGTACCGGCCCTAAGTCTTGCCGCCGGAGAAGAACGCGGCCCCAAACCAAAAGGAGAGGCCGGTCTTCACAAGAGATGGAGGTTGATGGTGCAAGTATAGTTTTCTTGCCAAAAATGGGATTTTGCAAACATGGTTGCGGGGAGCGACGGGTTGGCTAGAATGAAAGAGCTTGCCGAGGAGTTGATATTGGTGGGGTTCGTGGTGTCCAAGGAGTTGTAGGTGGTGGTGGAGATGGTGGTGAAGTTTTGGTGGTGGAAATGGGTTCTTGGTGTTTCTTGGTGGAGAAGAGGTTGAAGAAGGTGATATGGGGGTGTTGTGGTTGTTGGAAAAGGAGTAGAAGATGGAGAAGAAAGAGGTGGTGGTGTGGGTGGTGAAAATGGAGGTGGAGTAGGTGGAGTATATGGTGACCAAAGGAGGGAGAAGGAGTTTCTCTCCTTGCTCTCTGTTGGAGGCTGCAGGAAACAAAGAAGAAGAAGAAGAAGAGAAAATGAAAGAGAGAGAGAGAGGGAAGGGGTATTTATATCAAGAGAGGTAATGATTGGAGGTTTGACTTTTGGATGCCAAAAAGAGACCAATGTCTCCCACTCAAACGCAGCCCACAAAGGGAAGCTTGCGTTTAGGCCAAAATGAGCCAAACGCGGGAATGAAAGTGGCGTTTCAAGGGGGAAGCAAAGCTGCGTTTCACAAAAGGACAAAAAGGCATGATGAATTGATGGGAGTGAGTTGCAGCACAATAAATGAAGTATGGGGAGAGGTGAGGAGAGGATCTTTGCATTTAATGCAAGATCCGAGGATGGTGAAGCTGGCGTTTGAGAAATGGGAAAAAGACAAGGTGGTAGGTATGGGCAATATCCTCGGTATCTGGGAAAATGCAGAAAACTCCGGGAAAGCCCAAAAATGAAATAGCTCGGAATGTTTCCCAAAAATTCTCAAAAATCATAAATATTATAAAATGATTTTTGGTGAAATCGGTTTTCAAAGATTCAATCTCATTTTCAAGTTAAAAATCCTGAAGTCAACCGTCAATCTCGGTATACACCGGATTGGCCGGATTTTGATAAAATCTGATAAATCCCAGAAAATGCATTTGGATAGAAAATAGGATTTTAAGAAATAATGTCTAAAGACACTTCTGGAAATTCCAAACCGTTTGTAAATTAAAAATCCGGGAATCGGTCAACGGTACTGGCCAACACCGGTTTTGAAGATTTACAACTTAATTCAGGAAAATTCCAAAAAATCATATAAAATCCAGAATATTGGAAAATAATGTTTAAAACTGAAATCGGTCCAATCGGAACACCAGAATGTCCAAACCGAGCAATACTCTGGGATCGGGCCTTCGGTTCAAACTAAGGTTGACTCCGAATCCACGAATCCAGATCCAAGACAAAACGATCATATAAATAATTCATAATACAAAACAATTACAAGAAGTAAATCGAAAAATACGGTCGAAAAATCTGAATACGCAACTAAGTACGTATTCCGGGAGCGGGGTGTTACAATCCATCCACCTTACAAAAAATTGCGTCCTCGCAATTTCGCTAAGGGGTAAATTGAACACAAGGAGGACAAAGGTTGGAATAAAGGCTTCATAAAACCAAAACAGGATTAAGATGAACACAGGAAGGACCAGGATGGACAATGAAAACAGGATAAGGAGGAATATCCACGAAGGATTACCAACTCAAAATACAAAAGGTCAGGGGTTGCTGTCACAGTAACTTCCTCAAGGTTCCTGCTCCAGATACTGAGCTTCATACTCTGCTGCTGCTTCCTCTGATACCTCTGCCGCCATGTTGTGAACTTGGCCCCTGCCATAATCTGCTCTGGGCCTTGCTCCTCTCTGTGGGTGATCATGTTGCTGAGGCGGAAATGGAGCTCTTCGGTCCACGGGTTCTGGGTTCCTTCTCAGTGGTGGAGCTGGAAGTGCCAGGGGTGCTGCTCGTGCTGGAATTGCTGGTGGTATTGGGTAATTCCTCTTGAATGGACAATCACCTATAGAGTGATTTCCAGATCCACATACCAAACATAGCCTATTAGCTCTTCGACAATTGCGTTGGATGTGTCCGGGCTTGTGGCAGTACCCACATATCATCTGCTGAGGGGAAGGTTGGAACGGTCGCTTAATCACTGGACCATGGGTTGTCCTAGCTGTATCTTCCTCACTTATCAACTGAAAGGGCCTCTTCACTGACTTGTTCTGCACCTGGTTCTCATTCTTCTTCTCCAGTCCCCTTTCTACTTCACGGGCAATGGAGAGGACCTGAGAGTATGTCTTCAGCTGTTGAGGGATAAGGAACATCTGGACATCCATCTTCAGTCCTTGCTGAAATCTGCTTGCCCTTTTTTCTTCGTCTGACACCATGTAAGGAGCAAACCTGCTAAGCCTCAAGAATTCAGCAGCATATTCATCCACTGACCGGTTCCGTTGTTGTAGCCGGATGAATTGTTCTTCCATTTCTTTCTGAGCTGTTGCCGGGAAGAATCTCTCATAGAAACCCTTTGAGAATTGATCCCATGTGATGGGTTTCTCCAGTGTTGCTTCTTCTGCCAACCACCAAGTTTTGGCCACATCTCTTAGCTGTATCTTGGCCACTTCCACTTGGTTCTCATCAGGAACTCGGGCCGCCTTCAAGAGATCTGTTGTGTCTATCAGCCACTGTTCTGCATCCAAGGGCTTCTCTGTACCTGAAAATACTGCCGGTTGTAGCCTCCTAAAGTCTGACACATTGCCTGGCCTCTGTTCTCGGGGTGCGACCAACAGTCCTTGACGTAGAAGCTCTGTCTGCTGTTGTTGACTCTGCATCATCCCTTGAAGTACCCTCATCATACCATCACTATCTCTGTTGGGTCCATCTTGAGAGACACTAGGGCCATTGCGTGTTCCCCGTCTTTCCATATTTGAGTTGGTAAAAAGGGTAACAAGAAGGAGCTGGAAGGTAAAAGATTAATGGGTCTCAGGACACAAGGAATGGATCAGAAGAAAGAAAAGATAACTCTGTACTTGTAGTTGGAATGTATAACCGAGACTCATGCATTCCAGTTGCGAATTTCTTTACCATTGATTTGCCTTCTGGACGTACTGAGGAAGTAAGAGCCTAAGCTCTGATACCATCCTGTGACGCCCCGATCCCGCTGGTACGGGGACGTCACTGCGACGTATATACGCAGGTCAGAAATACCCTCACGTATATACGCTAAGCATCAGTACTGGCAAGAATCAGAGTACGGAAGCAAGTGGTGCATTATACATTTCCAACAACAGGGTACAATTACAGAGTTATCACCAGGGGTGATCAATATTACAATAATATTACATCACATGACAGGCGCAAATGCGAGAGTACAAGAGATGTACATGTATAAACAGTACAAAAGGGTGCTCACGAGATAGCTGGAGGTATCGCGAGCCAATCAGGAGGTGCAAGGATGGGACTGGAGCTACAGCTGATCTGACCGCTCCACAGAAGAAAACTTGGTCCTCAGCAAGAAGGATCCTCTAGCTCCAGGCTCCAGGACCTGGACATGAGAATCCAGGGGAGTCAGATGAAACTCCCCAGGCGAGTAGTAATACAAAAGCCAAATGGCGAGTATGGGTAAGCACATGTATATCAGTAAATCTGGATTATAAGCATGAAAATCATGTTGTAGACATAAGCATGTAGGAACAAATAGAATGTAGTAGGTGGCATCCATGGTATAACAGGATAAGCAGTAAAGTAGATCGGGCAATACTAGTTATCTCCTAAACTAACATAAAACCGATAAAACAGAATAAAAACCGATTACGAGTAAATCCAATTGTACAGGTCTAGGTTATAGCTTCATGAGATTAGTACCTCGAAGGAATAATCCAAACAAGGAAACCCTCATCTATATACCCTTACCTCATGTTACCGTAACCTGAACGCGTACAGCTCGAGATCCAAAACAATGCGGTGGAAACATATTAGAATTATTATTATGATTAGGCTGTCTAAGTTGTAGGTTTTAGTATGCGTCCCATTACACATACTT
The DNA here is from genome assembly GCA_038442645.1 of Agave tequilana. Classification (NCBI taxonomy): domain Eukaryota; kingdom Viridiplantae; phylum Streptophyta; class Magnoliopsida; order Asparagales; family Asparagaceae; genus Agave; species Agave tequilana. The sequence goes on from JAVJIF010025911.1 coordinate 21,206, forward strand.
CTACTTACAACTTATAGAGCAAGTTATCTGGAAACTGATAAAGTTCGATGAATCATGTTCTGGATGGGCCCCGTACATGCCCGGGACAACGGTTCAGGAGTATCCGGTGCTGAGCCGGAACGTACCGCTAGGTACCGGGACTTATGGACGCCCGAACAGGAATAGAGTATCGCAGATCCCATAGAAATAGGTCTAGGGCGTGTGCATACTCGGCATGAATATCAGGAGTAGGGGTGCCAGCACACCCCACGGAATCCCTGGTGGCCGCCAGGTAATCCCTCAAGTATGTGGCCACGCGTGACTCGATAGTGCCACCATGAACATGATTAATCAGGGCCCATCAGTTTCCCCCAAACCGGTGCAAGTTGTCTAATTATAATAATATATCAAGTAAACAGGACATGATCAGGAATCCAGGATTACATAACAGGAATCATAACAGGAATCAGGTATAGACAAGAGATGGCCCTTCAGATTCAAGAGGTGGCCCCCACAGATTCAAGAGGTGGCCCCCACCACGTGTGTGATGTGGCACTTTGTTCCGTGTGGCACTTTGTTCTGAGGGGAATGGATTCTAGAGGTGGCCCCCACAGATTCAAGAGGTGGCCCCCACCACGAGTGTGATGTGGCACTTTGTTCCGTGTGGCACTTAGTTCCATTCAGGATCAGGATTGGCCGAAGACTAGCACAATACAGGAGATACGAGATACAGGAATACAAGAATACAGGGGTCAGGTGATAAGTCAAACCATAACTGGGGACAGGTGGTATAATATGAGTCAGTGACAAGTAGTAGCATGTTGGGTGTCAGAAAAGTGGCGCGTCTCAGAAAAGTGGCGCGTCTCAGGAAAGTGGCGCGTCTCAGAAAGTGGCGCGTCTCAGGAAAGTGGCGCGTCTCAGAAAGTGGCGCGTCTCAGGAAAGTGGCGCGTCTCAGGAAAGTGGCGCGTCTCAGAAAGTGGCGCGTCTCAGGAAAGTGGCGCGTCTCAGGAAAGTGGCGCGTCTCAGAAAGTGGCGCGTCTCAGGAAAGTGGCGCGTCTCAGGAAAGTGGCAGAATGCGGAAATGTGGGCAGAACGCGGGAAAGTAGGCAGACGCGGGAAAGTGGGCAGACGCAGAAAAGTAGACAGACGCGGAAAAGTAGGCAGACGCGGGAAAGTAGGCAGACGCAGAAAAGTAGACAGACGCGGAAAAGTAGGCAGACGCAGAAAAGTAGGCAGACGCAGAAAAGTGGGCAGACGCGGAAAAGTAGGCAGACGCGGGAAAGTGGGCAGACGCAGAAAAGTAGGCAGACGCAGAAAAGTAGGCAGACGCGGGAAAGTGAGCTAACTTTTGAGGTTGAGTTTTGTTTACAATCATGAAATAATATCCAAGTCTTGGCGAGTAGAATTACTCGCCTAACAATGTTCCTTGCTGTGCCCAACGAAGGGAGGTTCGGCCCCAATCCAAAAGGAGGGTACCGGCCCTAAGTCTTGCCGCCGGAGAAGAACGCGGCCCCAAACCAAAAGGAGAGGCCGGTCTTCACAAGAGATGGAGGTTGATGGTGCAAGTATAGTTTTCTTGCCAAAAATGGGATTTTGCAAACATGGTTGCGGGGAGCGACGGGTTGGCTAGAATGAAAGAGCTTGCCGAGGAGTTGATATTGGTGGGGTTCGTGGTGTCCAAGGAGTTGTAGGTGGTGGTGGAGATGGTGGTGAAGTTTTGGTGGTGGAAATGGGTTCTTGGTGTTTCTTGGTGGAGAAGAGGTTGAAGAAGGTGATATGGGGGTGTTGTGGTTGTTGGAAAAGGAGTAGAAGATGGAGAAGAAAGAGGTGGTGGTGTGGGTGGTGAAAATGGAGGTGGAGTAGGTGGAGTATATGGTGACCAAAGGAGGGAGAAGGAGTTTCTCTCCTTGCTCTCTGTTGGAGGCTGCAGGAAACAAAGAAGAAGAAGAAGAAGAGAAAATGAAAGAGAGAGAGAGAGGGAAGGGGTATTTATATCAAGAGAGGTAATGATTGGAGGTTTGACTTTTGGATGCCAAAAAGAGACCAATGTCTCCCACTCAAACGCAGCCCACAAAGGGAAGCTTGCGTTTAGGCCAAAATGAGCCAAACGCGGGAATGAAAGTGGCGTTTCAAGGGGGAAGCAAAGCTGCGTTTCACAAAAGGACAAAAAGGCATGATGAATTGATGGGAGTGAGTTGCAGCACAATAAATGAAGTATGGGGAGAGGTGAGGAGAGGATCTTTGCATTTAATGCAAGATCCGAGGATGGTGAAGCTAGCGTTTGAGAAATGGGAAAAAGACAAGGTGGTAGGTATGGGCAATATCCTCGGTATCTGGGAAAATGCAGAAAACTCCGGGAAAGCCCAAAAATGAAATAGCTCGGAATGTTTCCCAAAAATTCTCAAAAATCATAAATATTATAAAATGATTTTTGGTGAAATCAGTTTTCAAAGATTCAATCTCATTTTCAAGTTAAAAATCCTGAAGTCAACCGTCAATCTCGGTATACACCGGATTGGCCGGATTTTGATAAAATCTGATAAATCCAGAAAATGCATTTGGATAGAAAATAGGATTTTAAGAAATAATGTCTAAAGACACTTCTGGAAATTCTAAACCGTTTGTAAATTAAAAATCCGGGAATCGGTCAACGGTACTGGCCAACACCGGTTTTGAAGATTTACAACTTAATTCAGGAAAATTCCAAAAAATCATATAAAATCCAGAATATTGGAAAATAATGTTTAAAACTGAAATCGGTCCAATCGGAACACCAGAATGTCCAAACCGAGCAATACTCTGGGATCGGGCCTTCGGTTCAAACTAAGGTTGACTCCGAATCCACGAATCCAGATCCAAGACAAAACGATCATATAAATAATTCATAATACAAAACAATTACAAGAAGTAAATCGAAAAATACGGTCGAAAAATCTGAATACGCAACTAAGTACGTATTCCGGGAGCGGGGTGTTACAGTTTATCTACTAGAGGCCTAGTTTTTAATCGTGGTCATGATAGTTCTAAAAAGTGTACTCATTGCAATCGAACCAATTACACTATTGATTGATGTTGGGAGTTGCATGAAAAACCTTCTTGGCCTCCTCGAGTTGTTTATTTATTTAGTACTGCTAGATCATCTACTGCACATGATTCTAATACTCTTAGTACTTCTACTGACGAATATGTGACTATCGAAATCTGAGCATAATTATCCGATTCAAAAGATGCATTCAGTCCTACTTCAGACATTACTATCTTGGCACATTCAAGTATTTCTTATTTAGCGAGTTCATCATCTTCATCTTGAATCATTAATTTTGGCACGACAACCCACATGACTGGTAAATCTACATTTTTTTCACTTTTCACACATCTTCTGCCATTTCTATAGATTTTGTTGATGATATCTTCAAACATAGTACTATCACTCGCACATCAATCTCACTTCTTCTCTCGCGCTTACTGATGTTAATTTCACATGTTCTTTTTAATCTTGTATCTGTAAGTCGCTTGACCAAAACTCTACAATTTTTTATATTTTTTTCTTCATCTTGTACTTTTTAGGATCTTCAGATGAAAAAGGTGATTGTTGGCGGGTATGAGCAGGATACCCTATATTATTCTTAATGCGATGATCAACCTAAAGTGGGCGCTTCTGCTCTGACATGTGATGAGTCTGTGCTCCTATAGCACTTACATTTAAGTCACGCATCTTTAACATTCATCAAATTGTTATTTTTTCTGTTAAGATTTTCCTAAATTACAATGAGTCATGTTAGTTTGGTAACATTATAGAACTTTTTCGAGGATAATTAATCATTGTAGTTCTCCATTTAGAAATGTTCATACTGATATTGGGGTCTTTCTCGAGTTAAAAGTGTATCTGATTTTTCTTAGTTTGTAAATTTTATTGATGACTATTCTCATATGATTTGGATATTTTTAATCAAAGATCGCTCTGAGATTCTCTTTAATTTTCAAAGATTTCATAAATAAATTAGTACTCAAATTTAATTGGTCACTTAAAATTTATGATCTGATAATGCTTTGGAATATGTGTAAAATGTTCTTCAAGATTATTATGTTTCTCATGGTGTAATTCACCAAATTCGTGTGTTCATATACCTCATCAGAATGGTGTTGTTGAAAGAAAAAATCGTCATTTACTTGACATTGCTCGAACACTAATAGTTCATATGCATATTCTAAAGTGTTTTTGGGCTGATGCAGTCTTTACTGCTTGTCACTTAATTAATATGCTTCCTTCTTCTATTTTTAATGGTAAATCCCATTCTTAGTTCTTTATTTTGAAAATTAACTATTTGATTTACCTCCAAAGGTTTTTGGGTGCGTGTGCTTTGTTCAAATTGTCGAAAAAAGACATGATAAATTAGATCCTCGGGCAGTTCGGTGTGTGTTTCTAGGATATTCTCAGACACAAAAAGGATATTGATGTTGAAATCACGTTAGCCAGAAGTACGTGATCTGTGCAAATGTCACTTTCTTTTAACACACACCTTACTTTTTGTTCTCTCTGGGTTCTACTACTACTCTTTTGATCACTCTTATTACTCTTTTTATACCACTAGAAGACGTTTCTTCACTCCAAATTTATCAACGATGAAAGAAAATTACCACTGATCCAAACAACTTACCCCATCATCTGTCACTTGCTTCTACTGAAGTGTTTGAGCTTCCCATAGCTCTTTGAAATGATATTCGTTCTTGTTCTTAACATTTTATAGATAAAGTGTTATCTTTATCTCATTTATCTCCTATATGCTTTAGTTTTGCAGCCGCATTATCTTCTATGTCTTTCTCAAAATCTTATTGTAATGTTATGTTGGATTCTAAATGGAAAAGTACTATGGATAAAAAGATGACTACTTTGCATGAAACATAAGAATTAACTTTTTATCATCAGAAAAATATACTATTTATTGTCGATGGACATACACTATCAAATTTCTCCCCAATTGACAAATTGAGCGCTTGAATGCACGTTTGGTTGCCAAAGGCTACACACAGACTTATGTTGTTGATTATTTTGAGACTTTCTCTCTCGTAGCTTGTTTGCATTCTCTTCACATTCTTTTATCAGCTGCAATGGTAAAGCAATAGCCTTTGTATCAGTTTCATATTAAAAATACATTCTTGCTGAAAACCTTCAAAATGAGGTGTATATACTTCACCCCCAATTATGTGGTTAAGGGAGAGATGGACGAGGTCTGCAAACTCAAAAAAATAATCTATGGTTTGAAGCAATCTCCACGAGTATGTTTTGTCAAATTCAATACTGTTGTTGCACACTATGAATTGAGATGAAACTCCTTTGACTACTCTATATTTATAAGACAGTTTTATATCAGCATTATTATTCTTTCAGTTTACATTGATATTGTGGTCATTGGAGATGATCATCAAGGTATTATCAGTTGAAAACTTATTTGAGTTCTCTTTTTCATATGGAAGACTTTAGTCTCTTGAGGTATTTTCTAGGGATCGAGTTGCTCACCCTCCGAAAGGTCTTTTTTTATCTCAAAAAAAACACCTTACTGATTTATTGGATGAAACTTGTACTTAGGGTTAAAACTATTGATACTCCTATAGATTCTAATATTGCTCTTCGGCCACAACCGAGGAGAGCCACTTGCTAATCTAGAAAAGTACAAACAATTGATTAGTAAACTAATTTACTTAACTGTCACTCGACCTGATATTACATTTGCTGTGGGTGTATTAAATCGATATATACCAAGTCTCTATCGTAGGATTTAATAATATGACAATACAAACAGTAGAGAGGGGTGAATAGCGTTTTTAAAAATCTAGACAAGAAACGTTAATAACTTGCAAGAAATACATAATAAATCTCAGAAAAATGCAAACATCAACACAATAAATTTTATCCTGATTCGGTCTTCTTGACCTACATCCAGTCCCCAAGCAACTCGCTTGAGATTTTCCTTATCCTGATTATAAAACTCATAAAATCATAACACAGTACACCACTTGACAACGTCTTTCGTCAAATCTGTACACCTCTTCTTATCACCAAAAAGATCTTTCTTTTGATGACTACAAATTATCCTATAAGCCTTGAATATTATTTGTGAGTGAAACTACAAGGATCTTATAGGGAGACTTTTAGATTTTTTTCAACTAAAGTTTGAAAAGGGGTGAAGAAAGATAGAAAGTAGAGACTATTTTCTGAAGATCACAAATTTCAGAATTTTGACTGAAAATTATGTGAACAAGAGTAGTGTTTTGAACCCAAGGACAATACCCTATTTATAGCTAAGGAAATAGGATAGTTAGGGTAGTTATCTAATTCAAATTTGAATAGAAAAGAGTGGGAAAAACACCAAAAAAATAAAAAATTATTTACCAGTCACAAACTGCTCTTATAGTCGACTAGGATCATGGATTAGCTAACTAGCCATAGATATTTGCTTAAGGTAGTCGACTAAAAGGTAGTTGCAGTTGACTAGTACTGATAAATATTAGATATGAAAGATTCTGTAAAAGTGAGTTAGTCGACTAGAAGAGTAGTGTTTTGAACCCAAGAACAATACCCCTATTTATGGCTAAAAAAATAGGACAGTTGGGTTAGTTATCTAATTCAAATTTGAATAGAAAAGAGTGAAAAAAATGCCAAAAAATCAAAAATTGTTTAACAGTCAGAAAATGCTCTTATAGTGTACTAGGATCATGGATTAGTCGACTAGCCATAGATATTTGCTTAAGGTAGTCGACTAGAAGGTAGTTGTAGTCGACTGTACTGATAAGTATCAGATATGAATGATTCTGTAAAAGAGAATTAGTCGACTAGGTTCATATTCTTTGAACGGACACTAATTAACTGTGATAAATTTGAATGAGAAAATAGTTATCAAAAGATATAGTCGACTAATAAGGGTTTTATAGTTGACCAATCTGACTAACAGAGAAACCTTAACTCTCTGTTAAACACACTTAGTCCACTAGTAAGGTGTTATAGTCGACTAATCTGACAAACAGAGTGTTGGCCTAGAGGCCCTTCACTCTAGTTTTGATGATGATTAACTCATGTAGTTATAGTTTACTAATAATCTTGTGATGTTTAGTTTCAGATATTTGATCAAGATATTAGTAGGTGATTAGCTTCAACAAAGGTGTTTTGGAGCTTTCACTTGATGATTCAAGAGCTCGAGCGTCAAGTTCACATCTAGCACTCGGTTGGAGTCAAGCTCGGTGGATCTGTTTGGTGGGAGAAAGTTCCTTGTAAAGTTTCCTTAAATCAAATGAAAGATTACAATGGATTAATACTCCGACTACAAGGGAAGGGAGATGTTTAGAACTTGAATCTCCCCTTTGTTTAATGCTGAGTTCTTAATGTGGTAGTAGAAAGTGAATCTTATTTTCCGTTGATCAGGTGAACGTCAGGACCTCTTGGGAATCCTCTCTTTGGACGGCAGGCGGAGTAACACAGCTCCTGTCAACCAGAAATCTCAAAGAGATTGTAGGCAAAGATTAACTTGTACGCAACAAGTTGTTCGAAGAGTTGAACTCTGTTTCTTTTCGGTGGAAGTCTTGGTGCTTCTACAGCTCACAAGTGAAATTCTTCTCCAAGAATTATCTGATCAACCGACCCCTTCTCCCTAGCAAATGGGGCTATTTATAGAGGCTTCAGGGGTGAACGTGCCCCTAAAAACGCTCCATAATGGGGGTTAACTTCCTGATTATGTGGGCAGTAATTGACCCAATAACGAGGGCAGTTATAACTGAGACGCGGGTTTCGGCCCTCGCGCCTTGGTGCTGAAGCAATACTGAGACGCAGGTTTCGACCCTCGCGTCTTGATGCTGCAGTGAACGCGGGTTTCGACCCTCGCGCCTGCTGCAGTGATGCTGAGACGCGGGTTTCGACCCTCGCGTCTTGATGCTGCTGTGATGGCTATGATTAGCCTTGCGTCTAGAGTTTGGACTCTGCTTTTTGATGACTTGTCCTTAGTGATTTTTTAGACAGCCTACAAAACCCCCTTTAAAGTTTTCGATATTCCGCGGTTGACTGGGACGGATTTCGAAATACTTAGAACTTTGATTGAGTTTATACTTCTCATGATTGGACTGACAATCATTTGAGATGCTCTGAGCTTGATCTTGTCTGGAATATGGTCTTCTTGAGTGTACTGTGAAACCCTTTGAAGCCGCCAGAAATGATCTGTAAAACACCTAGAGGGGGGTGAATAGGTGATAATGCTAATCTAGAAACTAAATGCGCTAAATGCGAAAGCTTAAAACAAATTGGCACAAACACTTAATACAACACACAAGTGTAGCCGAATTCCCTGTAAAGGGCTCTGGACTAACTCCTCTTGATTCCCCTAGATATGGGTTGAGGTGCTATATGAAGTTCTTGTGGTTAAGTACAAGTGAGGCACACATAAACAACCAAGCATATAAGATGAATAGGCAATATGAATATATGCAAGGCAACACAAGCAATAAATGATATGAAGATATGAATGATGCTTTGCACAAAATAAAGAGAGAGGGGGTTAGAGAGACAATGGATCAAACGCTAACAACAAGATATATTACGAGGTTCGAGCCCCTAACTCTACATCCTCGCCTTCACCACGTGAATAATTTCCAATCCACTATCTCCCACCGAGGGAACCTCCACCGAGGAGGATTTGTTACAACAATGGAGTACCGAACTCCTCTCTCAAACACAGCCTCACAACCGAGGGGTAGGCCCGTAGCCAAACAACAACCAATCCACCTCACACTTGAGGGATACAAACCAACTCCACCTCTCACTAGAGGGAGCAAACCACAATCTTAACCTCTACCAAAGAGGGAGCAAACCAATCACCCGATCAACCTCTACCAAAGAGGGATACAACAAAATCAAGGGTGTACAACAAGTGGTTTCTTTCAACCACAAACAATCTCTCTTTTCCCACAAAACAAGATCCTTAATAGATTAGGATAGAAGATATAGCTCAAGTGTGGAAAACTAGGTGTTTGGAAAACAAAAACTCAAAGAAAAATGCTTGGGAAAACTCTTGTAAAAGATAGAAAATGAAAACCAAGACAAATCTCCCAAAATACTCTTTTCTTTGATTTTTCAAAAACCTAAAACAAAATAAAGATAGATCTTTTTAGCACTTAAACTCTTTTGAAAACTTGTTTAAAACACTTGAATATCAGAGAAATTTTGGCTCTTAAAATCTTGGCTAAAACCCCTAAGAAATGGGGTATATATAGGCCAAAACAGAAACTAGCCGTTAGGCTGATCAGGCAGCCTGACAGGCCTAGCGGTCGGCCGGCTGGCCGACCGCCAACGGTCAGAAAAGTGACCGTTGGGGCAACCCGGTCGACCGCACGGCCGACCGCCCAGATACAGAGAGCAGACTCTCTGATCCGGTCGGCCGCTTGGCCGACCGTCCCTGTGACTGCCAAACGTGCACAAGCCTGTGCACGTCGGTCGACCGCAAGGGTCGACCGACCTATGGTGCGGTCGACCCGTGCGGTCAGCCGACCTGGCCTGTCAGCCATAAATCTGGGACAGAAATACATGTTAAAAATATTTCTAAAAATTCTTTTATCTCTTGTAAAAATACCCAAAAATAGTTTTATCTTTTTGCATTGATATGTAAACATGTGATAAATATTTTAGCTCAAATATCAAGCATATGAAACTATTTTTGTGTCTTAACATTTTTACCAAAAATCAAAACTTATATTTTTATCAAACTTTGATTTTTCTATACATGAATAGGATAGTCAAAATAAGTTTGTATGTAAGCATGTATGTATATTGAGCACATCTAATATACATAAAAACAAAGTAAACTTGTTTTGATCAATCTATTCATGAAAAACAAATATTGGTTAAACCAAAACCGAAAAACCAATATCCAAACATAAAACGTGTGTGTTGTGCACTTGAGCATATCAACTATTGATCTAAAACACACTAAAGTAAAATTAGGATACCTAAATCTTCTTGACGATCTTCATCTTCAAGTTGACTCGATCCCAAACCGTGATCCAACGAGCAATGCTATGTATGATCTTGACGCTCGGGCTCTTGAATCACCAAGTGAAGGCTTCCAAACTCCTCTTTTTGAAGCAATCACCAACTAATATCTTGTTAAATGATCTGAAACTAAAATCACAAGATTATTAGTAAACATAACTACATGAGTTAATCATCATCAAAACTAGAGAGGAAGGCCTCCGGGCCAACAATCTCCCCCTTTTTGATGATGACAAAACTCATGGAGTTATATATGCATGGATTAAAGTTAAGCTTCAAAGAAGCTCCCCCTTAACTCATGCATAAACAAATAAATATAAATATGCAATGAAGGCACTTAAACATGAATGCATATAAATGCATAAACAACAAAAAGGTTCATTGTTCAAAAACAAAACAGCTCTAGATACCAATTAAAATTAAACTAAATTAAACTTAATATATGCAAAACATAAATATGCATATATAAAACTCAAAATCTGTCTCCCCCTTTTGTCAATCATCAACAAGGGGTAAAAATCAAAACAAAACAAAATCTTCTCCCCTTTTTAATACAAAGAAACAATCATCAATAAGGGGTAAAAGCAAAACTAAATCAATAAATTTTTCTCCCCCTTTTTGTTCGAAACGACGAATCAATAAAGGGTTAATAAAAAATATGTTCTCCCCCTTTTTGTCTAAAACAAAAACAAAAACCAAATAGGGGTGACAATCAATTAAGGTACCAATTGAAAATATGTCAAAGTAGCATTTTGATACCAATTGAAAGTAAACATAGATCAATCAATAAATGATATATGCGATATACATTCATGAAGAGGAAGATGTGAAGCTTCCCTATATAGATATATTACATGAAGGAGGGATGACAAGCCCTAATTCACATAACGTACACTATGTAATGTATAAGAGGAGATGTGAAGCTCCCCTACACACGTGTATCACATAAAGAAAAGATTGTCAAACTCTTCAATACAAGATACACTCATCATGAATCTATATGTAGAAGAGATGTTAAGCTAACCTTGCATATAGGCAATACAAATCAAAACTTTTGTATTTATCTTTTAAAACAAAATTTTGAATTTTCTCAATAAAACAAATTTGATACCAACTAAAAGTATTATTCATTTAAACATATGATACCAAATTGAAATTATTATTTTCTATCATAAAGTAAGGGAGTGAAAATACAAATACCAATTGTAAACATGAAAATCGAATTTTCTCTCCCTTTATGAAATACCAACAAAACATATGCATAAACTTGTAATAAGATACCAATTGAAAAGCAATTGAAAACTAATCAATTGAAACAAAATTGAAGCTCAAGCTTAGCACAAACACAAACATATATATATGTATGAAAAATAGATACCAATTGAAATTGATATTCTTGGAATTGAAAGCATACATACATACAAACATATATGAGTATACAAGAAAGGTCAAAATTGATACCAATTGAAAGAGTCCAATGATACCAATTGAAACAACAATAATATCAAGTGTATACATCATATAACTACCACCCAACCATGTTCAAGTTTAAAATGATTTGAAAAATAAGGTATGTTTGAAAATCTCTGCCATATGAAGAATACCGTAACTAGTTAAATGAAAAACTTGTAAACTAGTACGAAATCCTTCAAGTAAGGAATAAAACAAAATTATTTTTCATGAAATATGAAATTCACATGATAATCAACACTCATAATCAATTAAGCATAAATATGACTCATGAAAACAAACACATGAGTAAACAATAAATGTGAGTGTACAAGTGAGATGTGAAGATCATAATCATGAAGGATGGACAATAAACTTATTATCCCTTGAAACACGAAAACATGAAAATCATCAAAACTATTTAATCTTCAAGGTATATGTATGTCCTATACAAACTAAAGTATACATACATATCCAAACACAACGAGTCCACAAGGATATATGCATTAAGGCACGTGGCTCAAAAGGATGTATATGTATAATAATAATTTGGATAAAATGGACATATACATGAAGTTAAATATAACACACGTAAATTTCCATTAAAACAAGTTTCATTTCAAGGCATATGTATGATTTGTCAACACAAAAAGTATACATACATATCCCTAAACACAATTTGAGTCCATAATAAAGATTTGCATGAAAAGCAAATGACTCAAGGGGTATACATGTATATCTTAAAGTTTGGCAAAATAGACATATACATGAAATGAAAACACATGATCATAAAACAAATCCAAAAATGGGAATACAAGTTTAAAATACATGAATCATCAAAACTAGACTATACTAGCACATCTAATGGGTTCAAATAAGCATTCAAGCACAAACATATATAGATTTAGTTGTGACCCACTATATGTACAAGTATATACCAAGTTTTAATGAAAACTAACATCTAAACATGTAATCAACTCATGAAGCATAAAACGGGATAAAAAACATAAACATGATTATTATGAAAATCTACATGTTATTAAACCTATGATAAGCATGATAGCTAAACAAATGGTGAGAACACAAAAATAATGGTCCATATTAAACATGGGTGTCTCAAAGGGTTATACATGTATGTCAAGGATCCAATAAGCATGACATTGACATAATAATCAATAAACAATGAAACATGCTATAAACAATGAATATGAAAAGCATGTAAATAAAACGGGAGTAAAGGATTGTCACCAAAACCGAAGAAGCAACTCTCCTTGTCTCCAAAACGTGGTGGTCATCTCCACCAAACTTCCCTTGAAAGTGATGCATCCAATCGATTTCCATGAAGCTCGGAACGCATCCACTCCAAGGTACTGCTACTCTCACGTCATGTGAGAGCCCTCACCTACATCAAAAACTCTAGGGGTGGTCTTTGGTACCCATATCTTATTGGGTCCATGGGGGTTAGTCCCTTTTCTAACCCAAACAAACTTATTTGCTAAATTTGAAACATGTAATCTATCATAACAAAATTTAGCAAGGTGGCCCTTACGTCCACAATGTGTACAAGTGTACACATGAGCATACATGGTGTGATTGTGTCCGTGAGGAGCATGTGTATGCCGTGTATGGTGTGCATGTAAAGATGGAACTTGTTTCTTTCGAACCAAGGTTTCCAAGCGTGTATGATTCATGGCACATTGGCTCATAGTGGAGTCCAAACAATCCATTTTCTTCTTAATTAAATTTATATCATTTTCAATCAAAGAAGAAGTGGCACATGCAATAGGTGAAGTGTGTGATACTACCCTAGCATGGCAAACATGTGCATCAATTTTATTTTGCAAAACAATGTTTTTCTTTAAACAAACATCTAAATCATTTGAAATGGAAATTATTTTGTTTTTCAAAGCAACATTCTCTTTTAAAACAAAATCAACTTTTGAAGACAAATTTTCATTTTTCTTCAAAATTGATTCACAATCATTTTTAGATTTTAAAAATTATTTTTTTTTTTAGTGCAAGGTCTAGTTGAGACCTCAATGAATCCCTTTCAATATAAACCTCAACCTTCTCTTGCAAAATCAAATCAAGTTTAGAAGACAATTTTTCATTTTCTTTATTTAATACAATAGTCTTCTTTTTCAAAACTTTATATTTTTTTATTAATTTTTCACAAACAATAGAAAGTTCTTCATTTAAAACATGGGCATCAATATGATTATCACATGAAGAACTAGCATCAAAACTATCACTATCTAGTTGAGTTTCCGATTGTACCTCAAGGGAGTCATTCCCTTGGACCATGAAGCATTGTGAGTCGGATTCTCCACTAGATTCCTCCGGTTGGATTTGTAATTGAAGCTTGGAGGTGGTGGTTGTGATTGTCAACATATTCCACACTGCAAATGCGGAATCAAAGTTAGAAGCAAGCATAAGATATTCTTTATTTAATGTGCTTCTAATAGCCTCAAGGGCTAATGCATTGGCCCCTATATGATTGCGGTCACCAAGATAACATCTCTTGGTAGCGGCAAGGAAAACATGCAATCCTAGGGTTTTTAGATACATGGACATCCTATACTTCCAAACAACAATGTTGGAAGGGTCAAAACTAGGTGGGGTCATGAAGTCCATGGTAAACTATATGAGTGTGCAAACAAGCAAATGCAAACAATAGATTAGTAAACAAATGGATCTCACTCCTAGGATGTTAAGCCTAATATCAGGAGCGTAGGCTCTGATATCAATTGTAAAACACCTAGAGGGGGGTGAATAGGTGATAATGCTAATCTAGAAACTAAATGCGCTAAATGCGAAAGCTTAAAACAAATTTGTACAAACACTTAATACAACACACAAGTGTAGCCGAATTCCCTGTGAAGGGCTCTGGACTAACTCCTCTTGATTCCCCTAGATATGGGTTGAGGTGCTATATGAAGTTCTTGTGGTTAAGTACAAGTGAGGCACACACAAACAACCAAGCATATAAGATGAATAGGCAATATGAATATATGCAAGGCAACACAAGCAATAAATGATATGAAGATATGAATGATGCTTTGCACAAAATAAAGAGAGAGGGTTAGAGAGACAATGGATCAAACGCTAACAACAAGATATGTTACGAGGTTCGAGCCCCCAGCTCTACATCTCCGCCTTCACCACGTGAAGGATTTCCAATCCACTATCTCCCACCGAGGGAACCTCCACCGAGGAGGATTTGTTACAACAATGGAGTACCGAACTCCTCTCTCAAACACCGCCTCACAACCGAGGGGTAGGCCCGTAGCCAAACAACAACCAATCCACCTCACACTTGAGGGATACAAACCAACTCCACCTCTCACTAGAGGGAGCAAACCACAATCTCAACCTTTACCAAAGAGGGAGCAAACCAATCACCCGATCAACCTCTACCAATGAGGGATACAGCAAAATCAAGGGTGTACAACAAGTGGTTTCTTTCAACCACAAACAATCTCTCTTTTCTCACAAAACAAGATCCTAAATAGATTAGGATAGAAGATATAGCTCAAGTGTGGAAAACTAGGTGTTTGAAAATTAAAAACTCAAAGAAAAATGCTTGGGAAAACTCTTGTAAAAGATAGAAAATGAAAACCAAGACAAATCTCCCAAAATACTCTTTTCTTTGATTTTTCCAAAAACCTAAAACAAAATAAAGATAGATCTTTTTAGCACTTAAACTCTTTTGAAAACTTATTTAAAACACTTGAATATCAGAGAAATTTTGGCTCTTAAAATCTTGGCTAAAACCCCCAAGAAATGGGGTATATATAGGCCAAAACAGAAACTAGCCGTTAGGCTGATCTGGCAGCCTGACAGGCCTAGACGTCGGCCGGCTGGCCGACCGCCAACGGTCAGAAAAGTGACCGTTGGGGCAACCCGATCGACCGCACGGCCGACCCCCCAGATACAGAGAGCAGACTCTCTGATCCGGTCGGCCGCTCGGCCGACCGTCCTTGTGACTACCAAACGTGCACAAGCCTGTGCACGTTGGTCGACCGCAAAGGTCGACCGCCTTTGGTGCGGTCGACCCGTGCGGTCGGCCGACCTGGCCTGTCAGCCACAAATCTGGGACAGAAACACATATTAAAAATATTTCTAAAAATTCTTTTATCTCTTGTAAAAATACCCAAAAATAGTTTTATCTTTTTGCATTGATATGTAAACATGTGATAAATATTTTAGCTCAAATATCAAGCATATGAAACTATTTTTGTGTCTTAACATTTTTACCAAAAACCAAAACTTGTATTTTTATGAAACTTTGATTTTTCTATGCATGAATAGGATAGTCAAAATAAGTTTGTATAAGTAATGTAAGCATGTATGTATATTGAGCACATCTAATATACATAAAAACAAAGTAAACTTGTTTTGATCAATCTATTCATGAAAAACAAATATTGGTTAAACCAAAACTGAAAAACCAATATCCAAACATAAAACGTGTGTGTTGTGCACTTGAGCATATCAACTATTGATCTAAAACACACTAAACTAAAACTAGGATACCTAAGTCTTCTTGACGATCTTCATCTTCAAGTTGACTCGATCCCAAACCGTGATCCAACGAGCAATGCTATGTATGATCTTGATGCTCGGGCTCTTGAATCACCAAGTGAAGGCTTCCAAACTCCTCTTTTTGAAGCAATCACCAACTAATATCTTGCTAAATGATCTGAAACTAAAATCACAAGATTATTAGTAAACATAACTACATGAGTTAATCATCATCAAAACTAGAGAGGAAGGCCTCCGGGCCAACATGATCATGGTGAGTATCTAGATACGCAGTCTAGACCTCCCCAGTGCTCTGAGTTTGTTGTTGGTGTACTTTGAACCAGGGGTAAATAGTCATCTGCTTGTGCCAGTGTACTGTTGAACTGAAAAGACTGAATGCAAGTCCTGTAGACGCAGTGGTCATGTTGCTTTAAAGACGCAGTCCTTACTTGGAGTGGGGATGCATCATTAGTTTGCTGCAGAGACGTGGTTCTTATAGGGATGCGTCTTTTGAGATGAAGACGCCGCTTTCGCTCTGTGAATTAGGCGCGACTTTGGCCTTACTGAAGAGGCGTAGCTTTTTGAAGGAACGCGGTTTCCCGTTAAACATGCATCCGTGTTTTGGGCGCGCAGCCACGTGTCCGGCAGAGTTGAGGGGACATCTTTCTTTTGGTGCGCAAATTTTGCGTTGCATTTAATATGCACGCCACGCAGCAGACGGGGATTAGGTCTCGAGCCAAGCGCCGCGTATCTCTACGAATCACTGTGCCTATAAAAGACAACAGTTTTTCAAGTGTCATCATTAGACTCTTCTTCTTCGCTGAGCCTTTTAGGGTTAAGAAAAGCGCGAAGCTTTTTTTCGTTTTCAACATCTTCAACAGTGATTTTCTCGGTCGAAATGGCGCCCAAGACTAAACCCACTTCTTCATCTTCGAGCACCGTCGCTCCGGAGTTTCAAATGGGTGGTTCTTCCATGTAGGAGGCCCCTATTTCAGGTAGTAAAACTATCTGATTTGGTTTCCGTCATTGAAGGGGCTTATAGAGTTCTTTCAACTCTTAAGTCCCTTTTGAATGTGAACCGCCAACGCGGGCTCATGCCCGTGTTTGATCTTCAGGCGTGGTTCTCGAATTGATAGACAAGACGCATGTTTGACGACCTCTGCATCTTTTCTTTATCAAATTGAGTCCATATCTGCTTGTTGAACGCAGGGCCTCATTGAGCCTTGCATTTCAGACTCAATGCTCAGAATATTTCTAAGTTTGAGGAGTTCAGACGCAGACTTCTTACAATTCTTGCGTCTTATAAGATCAGACGCAAGTTTTAATGAATCTCGCGTCTGAGTCCAATACTAAGAAATTTTTCTAAGTCGTGGATTTTCAAGTGCGGGCTTCATGCTAGCCTCGCATTCTTTGAGTCTGGACGCAGAGTTTGATGATCTCCGCCTCTGAATTCATTCCTGCGTTTGAGTTTCAAACACTTAGCCATTTTCTTTTAGATTTCTGATCAAGTGTTGTTCTCTTTGCAGTACAATACTCCTCCAACCCTTTGTCCAAAAAATGCTACTTTGGGCACGTAACGCTGATCGTAATCTAACCTTCGTGTTTCAGAGAACTTCTCCTGTGACTACTGGTAAGTCGAAGGAGCGAAAGGAGAGGATCTCTAAGGCCAGTATGGTGACCCTCCGAGAGATTATCTCTGATGGACTGTTTGAGAAGGATTCTTGCACTCCATTACGGAAGCCTGTCTTCTTCTTTGGTGACGACATTAACGAGGAAGATAGGATTTTGCACGACGGAGATTATAAGTGGCTCCATCAGATAGGGGATAGGAGGTTTTTTCTTCCCAATATGGAGAGGATGTATCCCCTATTTTATCTTTAGCATATGTCTATTCACCGTGCGATGGACTGAGATCTTTCCCGATTTGTCTCCGGTGTCTCTCTTGGCAGACTAGGTGCCAAAGAAATACACTCTGCCGGCCATGAGAAAGAGGTCTTTAGTTTATTTCTCGGATTGGTCAGGTCTAAATATCCGTGAGGGGAAACCCCTCAGCTTGGCACCACCTTCATCAACCAGTTCATGAAGGCCAGGGGTGATTTTCCCGTCGACTTCCACCCGCTCGGGTGGGTTCATTCTTCCAACAGATCCTGGTGGGCAGGATGGTTGGATTTGTCCTTGTCAAACTTGGAGCTCTACTGGAACAGGTGGGGCTGTACCATTCGGTCAGGGCTGTGCATTATGGCCTACCGTAAAGCTCCCATAATTTCTATGGCACCTGGAGCACTATAATCCTTTGACGGGCATATTTTTTACTCTAGTCGGAGAGATGGGGCTCGCTCTTCATGAGCTGTATGAAGTCTCGGGGCTTGTTATGGGAGATGCCCTTTATGAAGAATACGTTCCGACTTCTGAAGAACTTCTTCTCTTGAAGAAGGAGAGCCCTCAAGTATATGAGACATACTGGGAAGTGTTGTATCACTTCCACATCTGTGGCCAAATAACCTCCTGGAGAACCAGGGGTGTTAAGTAGATGTCCTGGGCGAGTTACCTATTCAATGGTATAACTGAGAAGGATAGCCCAGTGACCAGCCTGGTTCCTAGCATTGATGAAGAAATTACTGAGAGGATTAATGCCTCTGCGAGCTCTTACACCACGGAGTCAAATGAAGATACTTTCAAACCTGATACGATTTTTGAAAGTTTTCATCATCAGGCTCGAGTTCCTATTTCTGACCGGGCGCTGTTGGCGGGCTTCCTTATGCTATGGCTGAAGCGTTGTGTAGTGCCAACACTGCCACATGAAGTAATTGTCGCCGATGTGTTGTATCCAGTGGTTTTGTTGGCCTACGGAAAGTCTATCACCCTCCTTCCAGCAATGGTGGCTGGAATTCAAAATGGATTACGGGCTCTGGTTAAAAGCCTATGCCAAGTGGAAGCCGTTGTCGACTCCAAGGGTAGACTAGAGGTTGACTCGGAGGGAAGGCCAAGAGTAAAGACCCCTAACCCAAGGATCGAGCTTCCATATACGTACTTGATGGCTTGGTACGTTATGCACTACCCTTCACTGATGACGGCAGTGCCTCTGTCTGAGGGGTTTGTCCCTTTTGTACAGAAGCTGGAGAATTCGAGCTGGTCCAACTACTATATGTTCTTCATTCGGAAATGTATTCTGAACGCTTCGAACTACCAGCTCGACCATTGCTTCCCCGAGATTGCTGATGCATATTATGGGGATAAATTTTCTGACCTTGCGGGACCAGATGATTCCACAAGGCTGCCATCGGGAGTCTTCTGGTGGCTGATTAATATTCGGCCTGGGTATCTGCTCTTTCGGCAAGGGAACTCATGTACGATCGAGCCTTATATGCCGAGTCGTTTCGCTCGACAGTTCGGCTATGATCAATTATATATTGGCAACCCCAATGCTAATCTCTCATTCAGTGGGAATTTATTTAAGGGTGCTCGGGCATGGTACTATAGCGTGGCTAGAGGGACAAAAACTATTTTCAGCTTGCCTCACAAGACGCCCAACTGTTACACTAGCCTTATCTTCTGTACTTGGTACTCCCTGGCTAGCAAGATGCCTGATTTCTCAATAAATGTCTTATGCATTAAGAGCATCAAGGCGTCTTATAAGGACAAATTGGAGTCCAACAAACGCACGCGAGATATGAAGGAATATCAGGCAGCCGAGAAAGAAATAAGAGGGAAAACAGGGGCCGGACCAAGAGCAGCAGCACTCAAGGAGCAGCCCATTAAAAAGAGTCGGTAGGCTGTGTCTAAACGTTCTCACGGCTCTACTTCCTAGGGTGAGCCTATCCCAAAGAAGGCTAGGAGAGAATCGGAGGCTGAAGCTTCAATGTCCGAGGTAGTCCCTTCTGGTGTTGAGGAGCAGAGGGAGGAAGAGAAAATGAAGAGGAGATCCCCCTTCTTGGTCCTCGCGGTCTACGCAGCAGGGACCCCGTGATCTTGGAAGAAGGGGAACTTGCAGGTGAACCTGTTATGGCTGAGGAGGCTGAGCGATCTGAGGTTGACTTGGTGGGGAGGGATGATGTTGAGATTCCAGGGGTCTCAACTCAGCCTGGGCCTTCTTCAGTTCAAGAGAGAAGGGTGGAGGTGCAACAGCCGGGGTCTCCCAGTGTATTGATGCCCACTTCACGGTTGTCGATCTCCGTCCTACTACTGGGGTACTTGGTGGTAAGGTCTCGATTGCTGAGACCTCCTGTGTTGAACTGTTGTCTTCATCATCCGAAGAACATAGATATTATTCTGGCGACGAAGTCGATTTTGGCGATGAACCCGCTCTTCCTAATACGAGCAAATTTTCGCATATTTCAGAGGAAGAAATATAAGGATGCGACCCTGTGACGGCTTTGCCGATAGCAATAATTGCTGCTACCGAAGGTACTTTCTTTATTTTCTTGGACCGTCTCCTTCTCAAGTTAGGGAAGGGTTCTGACATTTACTTTTGATTTTCAGGGTTGGCTGTTGACAGTGAAGCCACCACCTCCTCTCATATCGAAGAGATGATTCAAGAGCTTGCCCAGCAAGAGAGCCCTGAGGCTCCTATTAACGGGATGCCTCAAGAAAGTGCGACCGTCGGGGTCGGGGAGGCCTCAACCCCACACGACCTATCCAGGAACTTGCCATCTTCAGACCCTCAACTTGGTAAAAGAATACTAACGTATTGAATATTCTCCTTTTTATTGTCATGGTTGATGTTTTAGTGGTTTGCAGAGCGTTGGAGTAGCTCAAGCAGAGAATCCTGCGGCAAGCATTAACGCAAAAGGTAGTACAGTTCAAACCTCGACCGGGGAACCTGATGTCGCAAGGTATGTTGTTACTCCTGTCACAGTGGAGGCCGCTACGACAATAACCGTCCCGGAGGTATCGGTGACTATCTCAGTACCTGACGAACCTATCGTTGGCCTCACTCATGCGCAAGATGAACCGATTCCCGTCTCTCGTCCTATCATGGAAAGGGGGTCCAGGAGTACATCAGCAGAGTTCTCTCCAGTTAATGACATCATGGAAGAGCTAGCACGTCAAATGGTGCAGCAATTCTTTACTTCTATGAGATCTTGTAATGACCTCATCCTTTCTGGAGACAGCTCTTTCGAGTTTGCCCGAATACTTCTCGAGAATCAGATCGAGAACATTGGTCATACTGGGAGTCCTTTGCAGACTAGGGCATGCCTGATGCTGGTGGAGTAGCTGGGAAGCCATCTGAGGGAGCTCAAGTCTCTGAAAAATGCTGGTTCAGTAGATGAGGCTCAGGCAACCCTGAATAAGCTTCTTGCCACTCAAGAACATGAGCGAAAGGAGATGGAGGAACAAATAGCTGAAGAGACCCGCCATTTCCAGCATTTCCAAGCTGACCACCAAAGGCTAATTGGCGATTCCAAGGAATCTGAAATCGTCATACAGAGTGCAGAGCAGGTTATTGCCACTGCTCGAGCTACCATAGTCAGGGCACAAGCCTTGATCGAGATCAATGAGCAGAAGCTTGCCGCTGCTAGAAAAAGGCTGGAGGAGCTGAAAAATGCTAGGACGCAGGCTGAAAAAAGCCTCTCCGCTCATTCATCCAGGTTGGAGTCTCTTCAAGAGCAACTGTAGGCTGTCTAAAAATCACCAAGACAAGCCACTAAAACACAGAGATCCAAGATCCAGGCGCAAGGCTAAATGTGACAATCAAGACGCGAAAGATAGCCCGCGTCTCAGCATCAAGGCGCGTTGGCTCAACGCCCGCGTCTCAGCATCAAGGCGCGTCGGCCCGAAGCCCGCGTCTCAGCATCAAGGCGCGTCGGCCCGAAGCCCGCGTCTCAGCATCAAGGCGCGTTGGCTCAACGCCCGCGTCTCAGCAACAAGGTGCCCCCACCTTGGTTGTAACCACCCCGATTATGGCGCCATCCACCGCCCATGTAGCGGGGAAGTTGGCCCTCATCGTGGAGCACTTTTAGGGGGCACGATCACCCCCTAAAAACCCTATAAATAGTCCCGTCACTATTGGGGACAAAAAAAAAAGAGAGGACGACGACGATTATCGGGCAAAAGAGAGATTCCGAGGAAAAAAAGGAGAGATCATCGACAGAGAGAGAGAAAACCCTTCAGCGAGCTTACTGAGTACTAGCCGCTCTTCGCCTACCTCCTCTTCTAGAGTTTTGGTAGACGGAGCTGAGTTACTCCCTCTACCGACCGAAGAGAAGATCCCCGACGGTCCAAACAGTCATCCGGTCAACGGAGAACAAGATTCACTCTCCACCGCCACACGAAGAACCCAGCACTAAACAAAGGGGGGATTCAAGATTCAACATCCTCCCTCCCTTGTAACCGGAAGATTAAGCCGGCTGTAATTTTTCCATCTGATTCCAGGAAACGTTACACCAGCCACCCTTCTCCGTGTCAAACAAGAGATGGCGACTCCGCTGGGGACTACTTTCGTCACTGACGAACAGATCATGGCGCAGGATGATGTTCTCCGTAAGGGGAAGATGGTCGAAACACTCGTTGTCGAGTTCGACCAGGCGAAGTATGAAGAGTTCCTCTCTTCTGGCTCCAAGAGCCCAAAGACCCGCGTCTGCCGCAGGGTCTCAACTGAGAAGCTACCCGAAGCCCAATCTGAGGCTCTGCCGGGTGCCGATGCCCACTGTGCCAAGACAAGTTCACGCGCCAACGCCTCCCAGAAGGCCCGCGTGACCTCAGGCACTGCTGTTGCGATCAACCGCGTCGCACAGAACACACGCGCCAACGCCTCCCAGAAGGCCCGCGTGGTCTCAGGCACCACTGCTGCTGCGATCAACTGCGTCGCGCAGAATACCCGCGTCAACGTCTCTCAGGAGACCCGCGTGGTGAACACTCTTGGTTCCATAAACCAGGATGTTGTTGGTTTCTCTCCACCTCCTCGACGCAACCGGAATGCTGAGCGTCGACAGAGGAGACGCGCGCGTCAACTCCAAGTCGGAACCGTTGGTTGTCTGACTGGGGGTGGACGCGGCGTACAATCTGATGCCTTGCCCGCACCTCGTCCAGTGCGTGAGATCCGCGTTTGGCGACCCAAACGCAAGACCCCTCAAGTTGAGTCCTCTGAGGACCAACTCATCAAACGCCAGGGTGAAACCTCCGCGTCTTTTCAAACGCAGGAAGTACGCACTCATAGGCGTGGGGCCCAGCAGCCCACTCTCCCTCAAGCAACTCTGCCTAAACGCATCAGGCAGCAACGCGAGACTCGCGCGCGCATCATACAGCCGCGTCATGAGAGCCGCGTCCCTGAAGTCTGCGTCCAGGCTGAACCGCACATGACTGTCTCCCGTCTTCGACGTTGCGAGACCAGTCTCTTTAATCCCCTCCCACGGATTTGAGGGATTATTTGACAAGGAAAAGAAGTGCCAATCAAGCCACTTCGTCATGCTGCTGTCAACAACTCATCCATATGCTCTCTGGATGCCATTATGGATCAGGCGTGCACCAGCAGTCCTTAATCAGACAGCTGACCCTGATTCCTCCGTCAGCCAAAAGAAGACGCTCCCACAGGAGGAGAACCTTCTCAGATGTTGAATACCCGGAGCTTACTGCAAACATGACTAGCAGAAGCAAGGGAAAACAACCAATGGTCAACTCAGAGGAATCTGACTCTGAGCCGGAGGGGGTGTATCAACACACTCGCACCCGGACAGGGGCCATTCCCCCAATTGACTATAATGCCTTAGCCCGCGGCATTAGAATGGGTGATTCTCACTCTGCTATAGTGGAGTCGCAGGCTTCAAACTCTTCCGTCGAGAAGGAGGCTTCCGCCTACATGGCAGACACTCCTGAGGAGACGGCCAGGCGTTTAGAACAGACGCAGAAGCACCAGATGGATATAATCGCCTCTCAACAGAGATCCATTGACTCCCTCAAGCATATGCTTGAGAAATTGCTTGAAGAAAGAGCGAGATCTCCTCCTAGACGGCCGAAGGGGAAAGGGAGAAAGGGAGGAAGCCCACCCTCCGAACCTTCCGACGAGACACGACGATCTACCTCGGATGTGTCCAAGCCCTCGTCGCAGGCAAGAAGCGACCAAGACCAGGAGAAGACTCATGCTAAGAGGATGAGTCAATTGGAACGACGCCTCGAGGCCCTTGCCAATCGCAAGGACCTCCAAGAAGCTGGAGTGGTCCGGCCCTATCCGGCTGAGTGGGACTTAGTTCCATACCCTCCTAAGTTCAAGGCTCCAACCCTCCAAGCATTCGACGGGAAGGGGTCACCCAACCAGCACATCTACTACTTCAAATCCCAGACCGGGAATGTAGTAGATAATGACGCCATCCTGGCGCGACTGTTCATCAGCACCCTGAAAGGGTTGGCTTTTGAGTGGTTTATGAAGCTCCCGGAAGGTTCTATCAAGAACTGGGGGGATCTGGAGAAGCTGTTCTTAACACGCTTCTTCGAAGATGACTCCGAAGTCACAATGCCCACCCTTTTAGCTACCAAACAGCGGAGAGGGGAGTCCGTCAAATCTTTCGTGGAAAGATTTCGGAACACGGCACTCCGGTGCCCAAGCGGTATGACCCAGGCCACCCTGGTGGAAACATGCCGCCACAATCTCCAAACCTCACTCCTTGCTCAAATAGGAGTTGCTGAAAGCCGCACCTGGAAGCAGTTAGTCCAACAAGGTGAGCAGGCTGAGGAGATTGTTGCCCGTGTCAAGGCAGAGGAAGGCAAGCTGCGGCCGGAAAGGTCGACAAGGCGTGCACCGGCACCAGACACCTCCCTCCAGACGAAGCGGAAGGATAATTTGGCGACGGAGACCAAATCTCCCACCAAACCTCAAACAGGCAGGGCAAGTGGCTCTTCAAGCCAGCCACGCCCCAACAAGCAGTATTCCTTCAAGGAGGAACACGTCGATTCGCTCTTCAAGCTACTCAACAAGAGCAATCGACTGAAGCTCCCTGAAATTAGACGCCCGGAGGAAGTCGGCAAGACCGACAATCCCAACTACTGCATGTACCACAGGATGTTGGGACATCCTACCAAAAGCTGCTACGTCTTCAAAGACATCCTTCAGGCTTTGATTGACGCGGAGGTGCTCAAGCTCCGACCAGAGCAGAAGAAGGTCACGGCCAATGTAACGTCGGTTCTCCAGTTCGGGAGACAACCTCCAACGCCTGCGGGGGTAACTCCTATTCCAAGGGGAGAATTAAGAGTGGTCAACACAGACCCTCACCAGCAGCAGGAGAAGGGCTTGGTAGCCGTCCCTACACCTCAGGGGGAAACCATGTGGGTCCACCCTGACCTCGTCGATGAACAACAATGGACTACTGTAACCAACAGGAAGTCCAAAGGCAAGGCAAAAGCTTCGTCCTGCCATGTGGTATGTGCTTCCTCCCGAGAAGCAGAGGATGATGTTCCCTCGCTGACTGATTCAGAAGAGGAAACAATAGTCCTGGCCGCAGAGCCCAGCCAACCGATGGCAGGGACCCGTTCAGGACAGGCATACTTGAAGCAGTACGGCGAGACGGCAGCGGCTTCTCCGCAACCAGCCGTAGAACCAGCCAAGCCCTCCACGAAGCCACCTGTGGCGAAGCAGAAGGAGACTCGATTCTCTCGAGCCCTTCCAAAAGGTGCAGCGGAAGGATCCTCGACACCTTACCACTTCGATGTCTTGGCTCAACTAGCCAACATCCCGGCACGCATCACCTTGTATGAACTCCTGAGGCTATCAAAGTCAACCAGAGAGGCTCTGCAAGAAGCTCTGGCGAATGCTGAGGCCTTCGTGACCCAGGTGCCGAAGGAGGAAGATGTAGAGGATTGCCTCCACACTTCCCAGAATGCCCCCTGCATCACCTTCACGGCAGATGATATGCAGGTGAAAGGGAAACATGATCGACCCCTGTACTTCACAGGTTACATCGGATCATCTGAGGTGAATCGCATTCAGGTAGATCCAGGGTCCGCATTGAGCATTATGCCCCGCCGAGTCATGCAACACCTCGGCATCCCTACCCACCGTCTGAGCCCTACACAGACGACCATCTACGGGTTCAATGCCAACGGCACCCGTCCGATGGGGAAGATCAAGCTCAAGTGCCAGATTGGGAGCCTCAAGTCGGAGGTGACATGCTATGTCATCGACGCCGACACTTCCTACAATCTGCTGCTAGGACGACCATGGATCCACCGCAACTCCATCGTTCCCTCCACTCTTCACCAAGTCATGAAATACATTGACGCGAGTGGGAAGGTGCAAACGTTGGTTGCCAAAAGGTATCCGTTCAAGGGAGTCGAGAATTATTTCACGGATTCCCTTTTATATCAGGATCCGGTGGATGAAACCCCGCAACTGGAGGCGCCAGACTCTGGTAATGAGGCTGACACTGAGCCCGAGCAAGAAAAGTGCCTGTGGGAGTTAAAACCACTTGTAAAGAGCACTAATAAGCTCGATGTTGATAATACCACCGACGATGCAGGCGGTTGGTATATTAATGAGAATCTAGACTTTGAATATTTTTCTGCGTGTGCATCCGATTCAATACCGTCGGATACTACTACCGACGTAGACGATGACATCTGGTCGGCAATGGATGCTTTGACATCATTGCATGTACCAGTAAAATCATCTTTCGGGACATACCAGGATAATGGCGATGCGCAGGAATCTATATTCTTGGTTCCGGCAAGACGAAAAGGCCAAAGACCAATACTTTTTGGGCGAATCTCGTCTGAACCAATGCCCCGCGAAGAATCGGAAAGCGAGGAGGAATCCCCTCAGCTCGACCATTATGAATCGAAAGCACTCAGAATGATGAAGCAAATGGGGTACGATATAACCAACAAGCCCGGGTTGAACTTCGGCAAAGGAAGGAGGACGCTACTTCGATCCTTTGTGCCAAAAGGGAAGGCCCCCGATTATTATCATCGGACGCGCAGGGGTTGGGCTATGTATCAACTCCGGTCCCATCAGCCTCTGATTCTCAAGAATCGTCGAGCAACGATTGCTCTTCAGACACGTCATCATGGGAGTCAGATGTCAGTGTCGGCAACATCTTCAAAGGGCTTTCAGTAAACATGGTTTCAACAGGCCATCTGGAAGATGAAGTTGAAGAAATGATCCAACCTGATACAGATCCTTGGATCAAACATTTGAATGCTCTTTGGGATATCCGCTTTGAACAGCGTGAGCCACCCACAGATGACAAGGTTGTTCAGATCAACCTAGGAGATGAGACCAACCCCAAGCCCATCTTCATAAGTGACGGCCTGTCGCCTCCAGAGAAGAAGGATCTAATATCTCTTGTACAAGAGTATATAGATGTCTTCGCCTGGAATTATGAGGACATGCCTGGACTTGATCCTCAGGTGGCTATGCATCGCCTCAACATCAATCCGGACATGAAGCCTGTTAAACAACAGCAGCGACGGTTCCGTCCAGAGATAATGGAGGCAATTCAATCAGAAGTCAGAAAGCTCATCGATTCTGGCTTCATCCGGAAGAACAACATCCCGACTGGGTAGCCAACATCGTCCCCGTCGCCAAGAAGAATGGGAAGATCCGGATCTGCATCGACTTCCGTGATCTAAACGAGGCCTGCCCCAAAGACGAATTCCCATTGCCAATCACAGATGTCATGATTGACAATACTTGTGGATTCGAGCGAATGTCCTTTATGGACGGGTTCTCAGGATACAATCAAATCAAGATGTATCCCGATGACGAAAAGCATACCTCCTTCAGGACTCCTCTAGGGGTATATTGTTACACCGTCATGCCCTTCGGACTGAAAAATGCAGGGGCAACATACCAAAGGGCCATGAACGCCATTTTCCATCAGGAAATGCGGAAACGGTGGAATGCTATGTCGATGACATCGCGGTGAAGAGTCGCACTAAAGGTGATCACATAGCAGACCTGAAGGTGGTCTTCGACATCATGCGGGCTCATCAATTGAAGATGAACCCCACCAAATCCTTCCTGAGGGTAGCCAGTGGCAAATTCCTAGGATTTGTTGTGACTTCCACAGGAATCTATTTGGATCCAGAGAAAGTCCGCGCTATCAAGAGATGCAACCCCCAGAAGCCTCAAGGAGCTCAGGGGATTACAAGGACGATTGGCGTACATCCGCAGGTTCATATCAACCTTTCCGGGAGATGCCAACCCTTCGCCAAACTGATGAAAAAGGGTGTTTCATTCATTTGGGACGACGCTTGTCAAAAAGCATTTGAGGAGATCAAACACTACCTCACCCAACCACCAGTTCTTGCAGCTCCGGTGTCCGGAAAGCCTTTCCTGGTGTACGTCCGAGCAATGGATCATCCCTGGGAGCTCTACTAGCTCAGAATGATGAACAAGGACGAGAACAGGCAATCTACTATCTGAGTAGAACAATGATCGGAGCTGAACATCGGTACAACCCGATCGAGAAGGAATGTTTGGCATTAGTGTTCGCCATTCAGAAAATGCGACACTATCTGGTAGGCCAAACTATAAATGTCATATCAAAAGTCAACCCTCTGAGGTTACTCATGACAAAGCCTTCTTCACTAAATGGCCGGCTGGCAAAATGGGCCATGTTGCTATCCCAGTATGATATGCACTTTCTGCCGCAGAAAGCCATTAAGGGACAAGCGGTGGCGGACTTCTTAGCTGAACACCCAGATCCAAGGGCAGCCAAAGTCTACGAGGATCTCCCAGACGAAGTGGCCGAAGCCTACCTGACTCAGACATCGTTCGAAAGTCAAGTATGGCAACTTTTCTTCGACGGTGCATCAAGGACAAGCCCGAAGGGACACGTAGTGGCGGGGGTAGGAGTAGTACTTGTCTCCCCACAAAATTATGTGATCCCCGAGCTGTCTCGCTAACGGAGCCTTGTTCCAACAATGTGGCGGAATACAACGCTCTATTGATTGGGATGCAATTCGCCGATGAGATTGGCGTTAAAAATCTCGAGGCTTACGGTGACTCTAAACTCATCGTCAGCCAAGTTCGCGGAGAGTACGAGGCCAGACATGAAGATCTAGTACCCTACTACAACGCGACAATTCACATGGCCGAAAGGTTTTCAAACTTCTACATCGACCATGTACCGCGCAGGCAAAATGCACATGCGGATGCACTCGCATCCCTCGCTGCTTCCTTAGCTCTTCCAGCTGGAGCAATGGAGAAAGTATTCGTCTATAGCCACGACCTATACTGTCCAAAAATTCCCCTCGGAGACTACCCAGGGTCAGCGGGAGATCGTCGCGGTAAAGAAACACTTGAAGTGTGACCGCTTCAGGGCTTAAAGACTGGCGATTCCCCTACATTGATTTTGTCTTATACGGCATTCTGCCCGAAGACACCAAGGAGGCGGCCGCCATTCGGAGGAAAGCCCCAAATTCTACTATAATGCGATTTCGCGAACATTGTATCGTCGATCGTATGACGGGATCCTGCTCCGATGCCTCTCATCAAAAGAAGCCCAAGGAGTATTGAAAGAAGCCCACGATGGTACTTGTGGAGCTCATCAACCTGGCCCGAAATTGGCACATCGACTCCAAAGGATGGGTTACTATTGGCCCAAGATGATTGCCGATGCTGTCGCTTATGCTAAGAGATGTTACGCCTGCCAAATACACGGCGATTTCATCCATCAAGCACCAGGGTACCTCCACTCAACGACCTCTACTTGGCCGTTTGAAATGTGGGGGATGGACGTGGTTGGCCCTATCAGCCCACCATCATCGAAAGGACATCGGTTCATTCTAGCGATAACCGATTACTTCTCTAAGTGGGCCGAAGCTATCCCTTTGAAAGAGGTGAAATCTTCTAACGTGATCAAGTTCGTGAAACATCACGTTATTTACCGCTTCGGTGTGCCTCAGCGTATCATCCATGACAATGGACCCCAGTTCATCAGCCAGGCTTTCCAGAGATTCTGCGCGAAGTTCAGAATCCAGAGTGTGTCCTCAACGGCATACTATCCTGCTGCTAACGGTCTTGCAGAAGCCTTCAACAAGACTATTGGCAAGCTTCTCAAAAAGTTCGTCTCGAAAAGTCAAAGAGACTGGGACGACAAGCTGGGTGAATGCTTATGGGCCTACGCACAACGGTGCGAACCCCAACTAAAGCCACGCCATTTTCCTTGGTATACGGATGTGAAGCCGTCCTTCCATTGGAAATACAAATTCCCTCTCTACGCGTCGCCTTGACAGCGGAAATGACAACTGAGGAGAAGCATCAGCAGCGACTCCAGGAGTTGGAAGCCTTAGACAACAAGCGTTTGCAGGCCCAACAACAAATCGAGCTTTACCAAGCTCGTATCACCAGAGCCTTCAACAAGAAAGTCAAAGCGCGAACTTTCAAGAAAGGCGACCTTGTCTTAGCTGTCCGAAGACCCATGGTCATGACGCACAAGAAAAAGGAAAATTTCAGCCCAAATGGGAAGGACCATTTGTAGTAGAGTCAGTCTACTCAAATGGATCATATCGCCTCATAACTTCAAATGGCGATACACTCATGATGCCGATCAATGGCAAATTCTTGAAGAAGTACTATCCTTAATAGTACTCTTCTTCCGATCAAGTTAAAAGTACACCTCTGATCAAACATCCGACGCCCTCGACGGCTAAGGATAGAGGAAAATGTTGGCCTTTAAGCCCAACATAAGTCCTCGACAACTCATCATGCTGAGGGGAATAGCATGGCTAGCCCAACTCAAACGGTAGTTGGTAAAGGCATGTCAAACCATTGACAGCTGAGGATTTGCTAAAAATTCTAAGGGACACGTTCCCATTTGATCCGACGCCCTCGACGGCTAAGGATAGAGGAAAATGTTGGCCTTTAAGCCCAACATAAGTCTTCGACAACTCATCATGCTGAGGGGAATAGCATGGCTAGCCCAACTCAAACGGTAGTTGGTAAAGGCATGTCAAATCCGTTGATAGCTGAGGGTTTGCTAAAAATCCTAAGTGGACTCGAGTCCACTCTTTCCTCCAAAATCCCTACCAATTCTCGTCCATAGAATGGTAGGACCACAAAATGCAATCATTACTACGTTAACACTATACCTCTGGTAATGAATACTCTTTGTCGGGTATAAACTTTGCTTGTTAACTCTGCATAGAGTAACAAACTCTCAAATTTGCCAAGTTAACACTATACCTCTGGCATTTCAAATTCCACTTGTCAATTCTCATCAACAGAATGACAGGTCCTCAAATTGCTCTTATCACGAGCCAATTCTTGTCAAGTTAACATTACACTCTGACAAACTACTGTTTAAGTTAACATTACACCTCTAAGCAGTACATCGAGTGCCTGTCAAGTTAATATCACACCTCTGATAGTCACCTTTCTTCAGACTTCCGTATCGAAGCTGAAATGGACGATGCCAAGTTAACACTACACTTCTAGCATCCGAGTCATCGCTAAGTTCAACAATACACCTATGGCCATGACCGTTCCTCGACTTCCTCGTCTAAGTCGAGATGACCAATGCTAAGTTCAACATCACACCTCTAGCATTACCTCACTGTTAAGTTAAACATTACACCTATGACAGTGACATTCTGAGTTAAGTTAATATCACACCTCTGACTCACATCCTTGTCGAGTTAACACCACACTTCTGACAAGACTATCTCCAACCCGTTAAGTTAATATCACACCTCTAACGGTAAAAGCTTTACTAGATCCTCGCGGGTCTAGTTTCACTTGTTATTCTCTTCAACAGAATAACAGGTCCACCTAAAGACATTGTTAGGTTAACATTACACCGCTGACAATGTTTTATCAAATTCCCCAGCTGACCTTGAATCAAGTCAATCCTAGACACTTGACAAAAGTTCACCTTCTCTGGGAGTACGCATTCCCCTGTCACTTTCTTTTATAAAGTGGCGGGTCCACCAAATCATTCTTTTGCTTCTAAAACAAAACATTCAAGACAACAGAAAGAGGCAAAAAGAAAAGTGTCACTTTTATTCATATCCAAACACATGAAAGTGATACAAAACGCTCTCTTATACAATAGATTGAGTGTTACAATTAAGGAGTACAAAGAAGTCCCTCTCTCTCTCTGAGGCCGTACTCACTCCTTGAAGCCGCATCTGATCCTAAGTGCATGATGTCTGAAGAAGTGCCAAATTGTGGCGACTGTTGGAACCGATTGCACTTTGATGCACGACGCCAACTTCGAAAGCGCCCTAGCTGACTAAGCCAGGAGCAATGGTGTTCTTGAGGTCCCGGTGGCAACAGAAGAGCCTGCAACCCTTCGTTCAAGAGTTGATCTTTCCCCAGCAGGCCATCCAAAGGACATGGACTGTCCTTGATGTTACTTCTGGGATGGGAGAGGAAGAGGATCCTCTCCGCCACCGCAACCGCCGGAACCTCCTCGCCGTCATACTTGACCTGACCATCTCTTGCCATCAGGCAAGAGTGGTGCAGGAGATCTGAAGAGACCTTGGCGAGATTTGGGTCCTCGTCAGAGATATAATTTACTCTTACAAACGACGAGGACCATAATTTACTCTCTTACAAACGAACATTGAGCAAGCTCGCCGGTTGAAAGCACTCTTCCAGGAGACCAGCGAACCTGCAAAGAACAAATAAGAGAATCAGAAAATCTGGAACTTAGTATACTTTAACAAAAGAAACTAAGTAACAGACGCGGCAGTCATTGAAGACTTCAGACGCGGAAATGATCTGCACAGTCAAACCACTGCCTCAGCAGAAACAGACGCGAGTCAAAACTGTGCCACGCCCAGGATTCAAACGCGGTCTCAGTTTGCACCCGCGTCTAATGCACTAGACGCGAAAAACTTCAAACGCCGAAAATTGCCATCTCTCTGTTGGGTGAACAGGAGTTGCAAGATTCAGGTCTGAAACGCGCCAAGGCAATAGCCATGAGCAAAGCCAGCGTTAAGAGCCCGCGTTCAGAAAAGTTCAAGTCACCAGCACAAATTCCAGAATAGGAATACACCAGAATTTCATTCAGATGCCTATGCCAAAATACAGGCTATGGACATCATCGGGTGACATACCAACAGAAACCTCTGTCCAGAGTTGACCTCTCTGCATCCAAACGCGGGTGCGCAAGATGACATGAGAGAGGATTCCTTCTGAAGAGACCAAACAGAGGCATGAGAGCTCTGGGTCATCTTCATCCACGGGGTCACCTTCACCCATGAAGACGGTTCTCTGAAAGATATTTAAGGCAAGACTTCTCTCGGAGCAAAACAAATGAAAACAGTCTAAGTTGGATTGTTGAAGAGGGAGAGGGTGCACTCTATTTATAGGCAGTCCCTAATAACTGTCATTAATGGGGCATCAATCGGAACCGTCGCGCACAACTGTCAAAGCCCAATCAAAAACGGACGCGTGGAACGCTGCTTTGGAAACGTCGAAGTGCGCGGTTTTTCAACCGCCAGCGTCGGTTCTGCATGCAAGAGCATTAACGCCTGAACCCAATAAGAGGCCGACGCGTGGATAACTGTCTTGGGAAGCAACGGATGACCCGGAACCCCAATCGACAGTGAAGACTTGACGTTCAAAGATCTCCTAAAAATCTTTTAAGTCATGCTGCATTGAACGCAGATGGGAAAGTCGCTCGAGGCTGCGTATCCCATGTCTGATCGATCCGCGTCTTTCTTAGTAAGACAGATTCGCGTTATTCAGAGCCGCGTTTCACTCTGTGATTGACGCTGCGTCTCACTCCATGGACTGACGACCGCGTCTCACTTTATGGATCAATGCTGCGTCTCATCAAGAAGACCGCGTTTCACTCTGTGAGTGACGCTGCGTCTCACTCCATGGACTGACGACCGCGTCTCACTTTATGGATCAATGCTGCGTCTCATCAAGAAGACCGCGTATCACTCTGAGATTGACGCTGCGTCTCATCAAAAGGACTTAGTAAATCTAAGTTCCTGTGGACTGACGACCGCGTCTCACTTTATGGATCAATGTTGCGTCTCATTAAGAAGACTCAGATCTCGATCAATGTTGCGTCTTACCTAAGTGCCAGTTACCAAGGAGTTGGATTCGCCTACAGCTGAGCAAAGAAGATGGAGCAAAATTTTTCAAACTTTTATTATAAACAGTAAAAGTAGATACAAACACTCTAAACAGAGTGTCCTCTTCTTTACAAAAAAGGGGGAAGAAAAGAAGGCTAAATGTCCTGGTTCGCCAAGGTACGGATTTGTTCCCTAAGGCGGTGAATCTCGTGTTGGCGCGTCCTTTCAGCTTCCATAATAGCCCGGTCCCGCAGCTCCTCTTCGGATAAGAAATTTCTTGTGGCCAGCTGCGTTCGCAGAGATTCCACCCTGGAAGAATGTAGAAACAGACTCTCTTCAGCTCGCGCCCTAGCAGCTTGTTGCTCCTCTAGCTGCTTTTTGATGGCAGCAAGCTTTTTCTCATTGAGCGCAAGCACAACTTCTGCCTTGGCAATGGTGTCCCGAGCCCTGATGATGACTTGCTCTGTGCTCTGCATGACAAGCTCGGATTCCCTTGAATCGCCAGCTAGTTTCTGACATTCAGCCTGGGAATATTCGAGATTGCGGATCTCTGCAGCGATTTGTGCCTCCGCTTCCTGTCGCTCTCGTTCTTGAGCAGCTAGGAGCCTAGTCAGGGTGGCCTGGGCCTCACTAAAAGAGCCAGCATCTTCCAAAGACTCCAGCTCCTGCAGGTAGTCTCCCAGTTGCTCTACCACCCGTAGACACGCCTTGGCAAGTGAAGGGCCTCCGGTTAATTCGACGTTCACGACCAGATTTTTAAGAAGCGTCTGGGCAAATTGGAACGAGCTGTTTCCACGTAAGATGAGATCAATACATGATCCCATCGAAGCGAAGAATTGCTGCACCATCTGACATGCCAGTTCCCCCATGTCTTCACCACCTAGGAAGCTTCCCGACCCCTTTTCTGTCACAGGATAGGGGATATAAGGCAGATCTTCTCGCACAAGAGTCGTGCTGGCCGTCGAGACAGCAAGAGCTAGACCGGCCGCTGACGCTTCCGGAGGTACTACCTCTGCAGGAGCCTCCACGACCAATGAAGGAGTAGTAAGCACGACCTCCTCAGAAACCTCCACCGAGACCTGAGCTGTATGGCCTTCTGGAAGGGTGCCAACCATCGGACTCTCCACCTGAGCCCCCTCAGTCCTCTCTGCAAGTTATCGCGATGTTAGCCACAATGATAGAAGAGCTAAACATTTAAAGCATCTGAGCTGCCTTACCAGGTTGGAGGTCCGGAGACGTCAAATCCTGCGGAGCAGAAGTCTCCTTGGCTTCAGCAGTAACCTCCTCGCCTGGCAGAGTGAGAGCCTCCTCAGCCTCAGTGTTGCTCCTCTTCTGGCAGAGTGGAAGGCTCCCCAGTTTCAACAGCTGCCCCCTTTGAGGGTATCTCAGCAGCCGAGACCTCAATCCCCTCGGGCTGGGTCAACTCTTTCACCATCTCCTCGATACGCGAGGAGGTTGTAGCCTCAGCATCTTCGGTTGGCCCTGCAGCATAAAAGAAGAATGTTAGAACATCCTCTTCAAAGAGAAAATTAGACAGAAGATGGAAAGAATACCTTCAGTAGGGATAATCGCCAGCGATGGTGCAGTCGATGGCTCACCCTCATGTATTTCCTCCTCCGAGATGTGGAAGAATTTGCTCTGATCAGGAAGAGCGGGCTCATCGCCATAGTCGGTCTCGTCTTCAAAGGCGCTTTCCCCCGATAACGAAGAAGACGACAGCGCAACGCGAGGAAGCTCCGCAACAGGAGCCTTACCTCCAATTACCCCAGTGGTAGGACTAGGGTCGACTGCCCTAAGACTGGAAATGAAGATGCTAGGAGACCCCGGCTGCTGTGCCTCGTCTCTCCCATCATGAGCAGAAGAGGCTCGGGTTGAACTGAGATGCCTGCAATCTCAACATCCCCTCCAGTCATTATGTCAACCTCCAGTGACTCGTCATCTTCGGCGGCGGTGGACTCTTCAACAAGCTCCCTTCCTCCACGGTCTTGCTGCGCGACCTAGGAGCACGGACTAGGGTGGGGAAATCTTCATCTTCCGACGGTTCCTCAACCCTAACAGGGACGTCTTCAGGAGGAGCCTCAACTCCGGTAGAGATGTCTCGGATTGAGAGACTTCAGCCGTTAAATCCCTCCGAGCCTTCTTTGGGGCAGGCTCAGCGATAGAAGCAGAGCGTCGATGACGCTTGCTCGCCAACTGCTTAGACCTTCTGGCCCGCGGCTCCTCCCTCGTGGCTGGTGGCTCCGCCCTTGTCGCTGGTGGCTCTGCCCTTGCCGGTCGCGGCTCCGCCCTCACTGCTGGGGGCTCCCTCCTCGATCTCGCTCGCCCCTCCTTTTGGGCCTTCAGGTACTGTTCTACGAGTTTCGTCGGCTTACTAGAATCAGTCCTGGCCTCGAGACTTGCATTGATGCTCTCAATGCATGAAGACGCCAGAAAAAAGTCTGGCGTTTGGATGGCTTGGGAGTACCAAGTACAGAAGCTGAAACTCGTACGGCACTTGGGCCCCTCGAGAGGTAGACGAAAAGATACTCCCGTCCCTCCAGCCACACTATAGTACCAGGCCCGAGCACCCTCGAACAGGTTCCCTTCGAAGGCAAGTCTAGCATTGGGGTTCCCGACATAGAGCTGATCATAGCCGAACTGTCGAGCGAAGCGACTCGGCATGTACGGCTCAATGGTACATGACGTCCCTTGCCGGAAAAGCACATATCCGGCCGGATATTTAGCAACCACCAGAAGGCCCCCGCGGATAACCTCGTGAAGTCATCTGGGCCAACAGAATCAACAAGTAGATCCCCGAAAGATGCATCAGGGATCTGGAGGAGGCAGCGATTGAGCTGGTAGTTTGCAGGGTCTGAAAGGCACTTCCGGACGTAATATATATAAGGATCACGCCATTTTGAACCCTCCAACCGCTGTACAAAGGGACAGAACTCTCCCTCCAATGCGCTGCCGTCATCAAAGAAGGGCAATGCATCACGTACCAAGCAATAAGGTACGTGTAAGGCAGCTCGACACGAGGGTTGGGACGCTTCACCGTCGGACTCCCCTCTGAGTCAACATACGGCTTTCCCTCGGAGTCTGCAGTTTTTGGTGGCTCGCAGAAACTCTTAGTGAGCGCCCGCAGCCCGCTCTGAATACCAGCCGCCACGGCCGGGAGAAGGGCTATGGGGTTCCCATGAGCCAGGAGCACCGCCGGGTACACCACGTCAGCAACAATGACTTCATGCGGCAGCGTAGGCACCACACAGCGCTTCAGCCACAGCATCAGAAAGCCCGCCAACAGCGCCCGATCGGAGATAGGAGTCCGGGCTTGATGGTGAAAGCTTTCAAAAACCAAGTCAGGGTCGAAACCGTCCTCGTTCGACTCCGTGGTGTAGAAGCTGTTCGGAGCCTGGGATCCTGTCTTCAATCCCTGTCAGAGCTGGGATCCAATCGGGTTATCCGATGGTCTTTGGTGTTGACATTATTGAACAAGTAACTGGCCCAAGACAGTTGCTTGACTCCCTGCGACCGCCATTTGGTTATCTGGCCGCAAATGTGGAAGTGACATAGCACTTCCCAGTAGGTCTCATATATGAGGGGAAACTCCTCCTTCACATAGCGAAGCTCCACAGCGGTCGGGACATATTCCTCATAGGGAATATCCCCTGTCGACAGCCCCGAGACCTCGTGCAGCTCGTGCAGAGCAAGGCCCATCTCTCCGACCGGAGTGAAGAACGTCCCCGTCGAAGGATTATAACGCTCTAGAATCCCAAAGAAGTTCTGAGAGCTTTGAGGGATCCCCCACTGCACGGCCCTGACTGCCGAGTATAGTCCCACGCGCTTTAGCAGACCCCCGAGCTCGGTAAGGACAAAGCCGACCATTCTGCCCCACCAATAGTTCTCCGTGGAACGGACCCACCCCGGCGCACGGAACCCAACCGGGTAGTCACCCTCCGCCTCCATGAAGGCGTTGAGGAAGGTAGTGCCAAGTTGTGGTATCTCCCAGCTGGAACCTCAGTCCTGCGCGACCCAGGGAAAAGGCCGATAACTGACCTGTCATGGCTATCATGACGGTATACTTTGTGGGAGCCCAAATCACCGAGAGTGACCTCGGGAACACATCGAGCAAGGTCCCATTCCATCTTCCGAGGGACGGACATATGCTGGAAGTAGGACAGCGGGAACATCCTCTCCATGTCTGGAAGAAAGAATCTTCCACCCTTTATTTGACGGAGCCATTTGTAAGTTCCGTCATACACGCTATGGCCGCCCTCGTGGATACGATCTCCGAAGAAGAAGGCAGGCTTCTCCAGCTTGATGCCAGCATCTGTTGCGAATGCTGCATCAGTCATAAACACCCGAAGAGTTCTCATGTCAACATTTGAGAGCCTCTCTCTGCGATCCGGTGACTTGTCAGCAGTCACAGGAACAGTCCTCTGTAATACAAAAGTCAAATCCCGGTCGGCACCACCTACATGACAAAGTGGCACTTCTTGGCGAGTGAAGTAGCAGGGCGTGGCGCTGCAAAAAGAAAAGGACACTTAGTTAGATACTCTATCAAAAGCATAGAAAAAAATGCTAAGTGTTCATAATCCGAACGCAGAAAGAGACATTGGACGCAGGAATTATCAAATCCGCGTCCAGACCTGCGCATCCACGCAGAAGAGACACTGGACGCAGGAATTATCAAATCCGTGTCCAGACCTGCGCATCCACGCAGAAGAGACACTGAACGCAGGAATTATCAAATCCGCGTCCAGACCTATGGATCGGCGTCTCCACAACATTCTCCTTGATGTCACTTCTGGGGTGCGAAAAGAAGGGAGTTATCCACCTTAACCTTTCCACCACCATAATCGCCAGAAGTTAAGGAGGGTAACTCCCTTCCTTTCACATCCCCAGATGTCAAAGTACTTGGACTCGGGTGCCAGATTCATCAAAATCAGCAGCTGATGAAACAGAACGCAAGGATCAAATCCGCGTTCTGTAAACTAAGTCCGCGTCTGAACCCTTCACAAATAGAAAATATTCTAAGTGAAGAATCTGAAGCGCAGGACTCAAGGGCGCGAGGGTCCAAACCCGCGCCTCGGTTATCATCCCAAAGACTGCGTCTGGGAATCAAACACGATTTGAAATTCACGTGTTAAGGGTTCTTAAAAGTTCTTTGAACTTTCTTTAATGGCGAAACTTCCGCCTAAGAGGCCTTTACCTTGGAGACCTGGGAGAACGACGTCCTGTGCAGAGGAGGAGCTGCCCCTCTGGGCCTCGGCAATGGTCGCCTTAGAGGACGACGCGGTCGGCTTGGCCTTGGGTGCCATTGGTGATCAGAGGTCAATGAAGAAGATGAGCAGTAATGGAGAAGAAGAACTCTCTTAAATCTCTGAGTAAGCGCGTTCGGAGAAGAAGATGCATCTCTCCAACTGTGCCTTTTATAGGCACAGGGATTCGCGAAGATACGCGGCGTGTGGCCCGGTAGACGCTGCAGCGAGTCACCGCTTGACGCGTGTAACCAAATCGTTTCTGAACGGAGAAGATCATGCGTCGCAACCCCGCCACGAGTCGGCAGTCGACACGTGGAGCAGTTCATTTAATGAACCAGGAAATCCGCGCGCCAAAAGGCGAAATTTCGCCGGTTCCCTAGGCCAGCTGGCGGCGTAATCATGACATGGCACAGAATTCGCGCCCAAAGAACGCACCTCCTCGATGGACATGCCACGTCAGCCTCTCCATGAATGCATTTGGAAGGTCGCGTCTCTCTAAGAAATTCGTCCTTCCAGTGGCCAAATATCGCGTCTGCCTTATGAAGATCAGTCGCGTCTCCATTGCCAAAGGACGCACATCGCGCCTTTACCGCAGTACCATCTCTGCTTTTTGAAAAAGAACCTGCGTTTGGCTTCCTACTTCTGCAAAATCAGTTCAATAGTACACTGACGCAAGCAGACGACCAACCACTCCTGGCTTAAAGCGCGCCAGTGACAGACTAAAAGCAATCGGGAAGGTTTAGACTGTGCATCTAGACACTCAACATGATCAACTCTGGGGGCTTCAAAGAGTTCAACAGTACACTCACGAAGACCAACTCCAGATAAGATCAAACCCGGAGCATCAACAGTCTAGTCATGAAGGCGAACTCAGCTAGAGTCCAAAGTATTTCGAAATTCGTCCAGTTAACTGCGGAATGTCGAAAACTTTGAGGGGGTTCTGTAGGCTGTCTAAAAATCACCAAGACAAGCCACTAAAACACAGAGATCCAAGATCCAGGCGCAAGGCTAAATGTGACAATCAAGACGCGAAAGATAGCCCGCGTCTCAGCATCAAGGCGCGTTGGCTCAACGCCCGCGTCTCAGCATCAAGGCGCGTCGGCCGAAGCCCGCGTCTCAGCATCAAGGCGCGTCGGCCCGAAGCCCGCGTCTCAGCATCAAGGCGCGTTGGCTCAACGCCCGCGTCTCAGCAACAAGGTGCCCCCACCTTGGTTGTAACCACCCCGATTATGGCGCCATCCACCGCCCATGTAGCAGGGAAGTTGGCCCTCATCGTGGAGCACTTTTAGGGGGCACGATCACCCCCTAAAAACCCTATAAATAGTCCCGTCACTATTGGGGACAAAAAAAAGAGAGGACGACGACGATTATCGGGCAAAAGAGAGATTCCGAGGAAAAAAAGGAGAGATCATGACAGAGAGAGAGAAAACCCTTCAGCGAGCTTACTGAGTACTAGCCGCTCTTCGCCTACCTCCTCTTCTAGAGTTTTGGTAGACGGAGCTGAGTTACTCCCTCTACCGACCGAAGAGAAGATCCCCGACGGTCCAAACAGTCATCCGGTCAACGGAGAACAAGATTCACTCTCCACCGCCACACGAAGAAACCAGCACTAAACAAAGGGGGGATTCAAGATTCAACATCCTCCCTCCTTGTAACCGGAAGATTAAGCCGGCTGTAATTTTTCCATCTGATTCCAGGAAACGTTACACAGCCACCCTTCTCCGTGTCAAACAGCAACTGGATGTGAAGAGATTTTTGTCTGAGGAGGAGCTATGGGTCCAAGTTCTGATGGAGGCTGAAAGGGCACGTCAGCACGAGATGCACCGTCTCAGAGAACAAATTCGTTCTTCGCGAAGCAAGATTATTAGCCTTCTTCTCCTTTTTGTATTTGTTCACCCCTTTTTTTTTTTAAAAACTCTCTATTTGTCAAGAGTGTCTGTATTACTTTTACCATTTTTGATTAAATAATAAAAGTCTTCAAATTTTTGCTCCATCTCCATCCCTCAAGTTTTTTTTTGCTCGCTGTCGATGAACTCAATTTTCATAACCGTAGTCTTTGACTGTTTGTAAAACGTAGTCTTTAGTCGGCCATGAACAACAAACTCAGGCTGAACTGAGTTCTTGAGTGAGACGCGATTTCATTCATAATGGAAATGCGATCCTGGGAGACGCAGCCCTAAGTCATTACTGAAGACGCCGTTGAAGCTTATCAAGAAAGACACGCGAACCTTCCTTTCCGATAAAGGGCGCAGCTTTGGCTTAAGGACAAAAGGGTGTTATTCTGAAACGCAAATTTGTGTTCTTCAATAAAGGGGACGCGACCTTCATATTTATAAAAGGACGCATATCCATAGACGCGGCCCTTTATTCTGTCAGGATGCAGTGAAGCACGATCTTAGGCTCCTCAAAACTGATGCATGGATCCAAGATAATTGATGGGGACTCGGCACTGACTCAATAGAGACACGTCTCTGGACCCTTGATAAGGCGCAAACTCAGGCTGTATTGAGTTTATGATAAAGACACGACTGTCATCTCACAATGGAGACGCAGTTCCGGGCTCCTCGAGAATGACATAGGCCTTCTCTGGTCGTTGAGGACGCAAGCTTCATAACGCAGCTTTCAAGTTGATGCGGACTCAAGACACAATCTCTGAATGGATCCAATTCGCTGAGGAGACGCGGCTCTGAATCACTCTCAGAAACGCGATCGCGGATCTCTTAGCAGAAATGAAAATAACGCAACCTTCAGGTTTATGAAGGGACGCGGGTTTCAGGACGCGACCGTTGAGTCTGCACTTAACGCAACCTCCCAGTGTCACATGCAACCCGTCTTAATAATCTGGTTTAGACCTTTAATCGGCGTTGACGATTGGGGACCTGTGTCCTTCAATGTTTCCCGAAGCGGCAATCCACGCGTTAGCTCTTTATTGGGCTTTGACGTTAAATCTTTAAATGCCAAGTCGGCGTTGACGATTGGGGACTTGCGTCCTCGACGTTTCCCGAAGCGGCAATCCACGCGTCAGCTCTTTATTGGGCTTTGACGTTCGTGCGGAAATTAAAGCCGATGGCTCTGATTTTTACACCATTAATTACAGACCTATGGGTTGCCTATAAATAGGCCTCGCCCCCTTAACAGTCCATTGCTTAGACTGTTTTTCCTTAAGAGCAGGCGCTCTGAGGGTCTTCATCTTGACTTAATCTTCTTCCTTCAATGGGATGTGCCTCCATGGACAGCGAAGACCCCTAAGCTTTCATGCTTTCTTTAATCTTTCCTGAAGATTATCACTGTCAAGTGATTTAAGATCAAAAGCGTCCCTCTGAGTACCTTTTATACCCGCGCCTTGATGCAGAAAGTTTAACCTCCAGAGGGGTTCTTCTGCGGGTAGAAATTAATTATCATCATGAAATACTTAGCCCAACTGAGTTTCGGTTTTGCCGTCCCTTGAAGAGATTCACCCTCTTGACCTTCTCTTGAAGCTTGACTGGTGCGCCCATTATTTGGAAGTCGCGCCTTTTAGACTTCTTGATGAAGCGCGAGTTGATTGTGTTTGAACTCTAACTCAAATCCTCTGGATGGAAGTGTGATGAACTTTGTATCTGGACTGTGAAACGCGAGCTTTGCATCTAGAGCTCGCGTTTGAGGTTGTTGACTTAAGGAATTTTAATTCTGGCGAGGGTTTTAGACTTGAATGTAGCAACCCTTGTTCTCGAATAAGGATGTGGCAATTTTCGCGTCTGGTTCTCTTCGCGTCTCATATTTTAGACGCGGGCCTAAAACTAGACCGCGTGCAGATCTATGTGTATTTGAAGTCCACAACTTTGATCGCGTCTGTTTCTGTCATAACAGGATTTTGACTTTCTGCGCGTTCATCCCTACGTCTGAAGTTTACAGCTATAGCCGTTCTGTTCTTCAGTCTCTCTGTTCCAGAATTCTAACCTTCTGGTTTTTACTTCTTGCAGGTAGCCTCAATCAGTCTTTCGCATATTCGCTGGCCCTTGGGAGAATATATCGGCCAACGAACTCGTTCGATGGTCGAGCACTGGAGGAGAAGTCAAAGCTCCTGTTTATGGGAGACGAGGATTTACGCGACTGATGACGTCCGTCAAGACCTCATTGGACATGATGCACTGGCAATGCCCCAAGTTCATCATGGTCACAGTGGGTATGGTGGCGGGTATGGTCCTCTTGCAGGTCACTGGAAAGAGGATGTCACCTGTAAGGTCTTGGATTCTCCCTTTTACTTACCCCAAAAGTGACATTGACGAAAAATCCATGCTCATTGGATGACTTTCTGGTGGTAAAGATGTTCATCAACGAAGGGTCATGACCTATACCAGCTGGTCGGGTGGAATCAAAAGGCTTCACTGCATTTTGGCCTCAAGAAACACCATTGTTCTTGGTCAACGATGGACTCCTTCGATGTTTACGTCATGCATCATGATGTAATCAGCATCCGATCGTCACAATAGTGCTCAGCCCTTCTTTGGTGCTTTTCCAACATCTTGTATTTGGAGTAGTGAGACTGCTTTAGGGAGTGAGTGCAACCTTTTACTGAGAGAGAGAGGAACTTCTTCGTACTCCTTTATTGTAACACTCAATCTTATTGTATAAGAGAGCGACTTGTATCACTTTCATGTGCTGGAATATAAATAAAAGTGACATTTTCTTTGTCTTCTTCTATTGCCTTGAATTCCTTTTTTGCATTGAAAATCAGATGAATAGAAGTAAAGGATCTTTGACTTGCTAAAAATATGATATAATCCTAACGAGTCAAAGTTTGTAGAAAAATTCTGTTTCAGGAATTCAACAATGCTGTCAGAGGTGTGATATTAACTTGACAGAAGTAAGATAATTCTCGTGGACCTGCCAATCTATAAATGAGAATGACAAGTGGAATTTGTACCCCCAGGGAGGATGAGTTTTCATCAGAGGTTTGGAATTAACTTTACTAAGACCCAGCTGGGAAATTAGTGAAGACACTGTTAGCAGTGTAATGTT
Source organism: Agave tequilana (assembly GCA_038442645.1). Taxonomy (NCBI): domain Eukaryota; kingdom Viridiplantae; phylum Streptophyta; class Magnoliopsida; order Asparagales; family Asparagaceae; genus Agave; species Agave tequilana. The sequence goes on from JAVJIF010025911.1 coordinate 65,397, forward strand.
AACCTAACAATATATTTTTAAGTGGACTTGTTACTCTGTTGACGAGAATAACAAGTGAGACTAGACTCGCGGGGAATCTTGGAGGACTTTTCCGTTAGAGGTATGATATTAACTTAACGGGTTGAATATAGTCTTGCCAGAAGTGTGATGTTAACTCGATAAGGGTGTGAGTCAGAGTTGTGATATTAACTTAACTCGAGTGTGTTCCAGCTTAATTTGGAAAAACTAAAAGTGTCACTGTCATATGTGTAGTGTTTAACTTGGCAGTGAGGGCAATGCTAGAGGTGTAATTTTGAACTTGGCATTGGTCATCTCGACTTCGACAAGGAATTCCGAGGGAAAGTCATGGCCATAGGTGTATTGTTGAACTTAGCAATGACCTAGATGCTAAACGTGTGATGTTAAACTTAGCATAACTCATTTCAGCTTCGATACAGAAGTGAGGGAAAATGACTGTTAGAGGTTTAATATTGAACTTGGCAGCAACTAATCACTGTTAGAAGTGTAATGTGAAACTTAACAGTAATTTGTTAGAGGTGTGGTATTAACTTGACAGAAATTGGCTCGTGATGGGAGCAATTGGGGACCTGTCGTTCTACTGATGAGAATTGACAAGTAGAATTTGAAATGTTAGAGGTGTAATTTTAACTTGACATTGATTGATTTGTGATATAAGAAATTTTGAAGACTTATCATTCTACTGATGAGAATTGACAGGTGAAGTTTAAAGTGTCAGAGGTGTAGTGTTAACTTGACAAATTTAAAGGCTTGCTACTCCAATAGAGTTGAGACAAGTAAAGTTTGTACTTACTAGGGAATATTGAGATTTTTCATTGCTAGAGGTACAATGTTAACGTAGCAATGACTGTATTTTGTAGACCTACCATTCTGTGTATGAGAATTGGTAAGGGATTTTGGAGGAGAGAGTGAGACCAAATCCACTTAGGATTTTTAGCAAACCCTCAGCTATCAACGGATTTGGTGTGCCTTACCAACTACCGTTTGAGTTGGGCTAGCCATGCTATTCCCCTCAGCATGATGAGTTGTCGAAGAGTTATGTTGGGCTTAGAAGCCAATATTTTCCTCTGTCCTTAGCCGTCGGAGGCATCGGACGTTAATGAAGAGAGCAATACTAAAACCCAAGTTTCGCCTTTTGTTTCTTTCTCAATATTTACATCATGCATCATGGTGCAGTCAGTGCCCGATTAGCTTGTCACCGATCTATCGTGATGTGACCTAGTAAAGGAAAGAAACTTTTCTTAGATCTGGAGTTTTGATCAGAGGTGTATATTAACTTGATCAGAGGAAAAGTACTATTTAAGGAAAGTACTTCAAGAATCTGCCGTTGATCGGCATCATGAGTGTATCACCGTTTGAAGTTATGAGGCGATATGCTCCATTTGAGTAGACTGACTCTACTAAAAATGGTCCTTCCCATTTGGACTGAAATTTTCCTTTTGTCATAAGTGTCACCATAAGTCTTCTGACGGCTAAGACAAGGTCATCTTTCTTGAAAGTTCGCGCCTTAACTTTCTTGTTGAAGGCTCTGGTAATCCGGGTTAATAGAGCTCGATTTGTTGTTGGGTCTGCAGACGTTTATCATCTAAGGCTTCCAGTTCTTGGAGTCGCAGTCGATGCTTCTCCTCCTTTGTCATCTCTGCTGTCAAGGCGACGCGTAGAGATGGAATTTGAATTTCTAGTGGAAGCACGGCTTCACACCATATACCAAAGAAAATGGCGTAGCTTTAGTTGGGGTTCGAACGGTTGTGCAATAGGCCCATAAGCATTCACCTAACTTGTTGTCCCAGTCACGCTGACTTTTCAAGACGAATTTCTTGAGAAGCTTGCCAATGGTCTTGTTGAAAGCTTCTGCGAGACCATTAGCGGCAGGGTAGTATGCCGTTGAGGACATACTATGGATTCTGAACTTAGTGCAGAACTCTGGAAAGCCTGACTGACGAACTGGGGTCCATTGTCATGGACGATTCGCCGAGTATACCAAAACGGTAGATGACGTGATGTTTAACGAATTTGATCACATCAGATGACTTTAGCTCCTTCAAAGGAATGGCTTCATCCCATTTAGAGAAGTAATCAGTTATGGCTAAAATGAACCGATGTCCTTTTGATGATGGTGGGCTGATAGGGCCAACTACGTCCATGCCCCACATCTCAAATGGCCAGGTAGAAGTTGTAGAGTGGAGGTATCCTGGTGCTTGATGGATAAAATCACCATGCACTTGGCAGGCGTGATATCTTTTGGCATAAGTGATGGCGTCAGTGATCATCTTAGGCCAATAATATCCCAACTTTTGGAGTCGATCCCCAAGTTTTGGGCCAGGTTGATGGGCTCCACACATGCCGTCATGGGCTTCTTTCATACCTCATGTGCCTCTTTTTGTGATAGGCAGCGAAGCAAGATCCCGTCATGCGATCGATGATACAGTGTTCGCGTGATCGCATTATAGTAGAATTTGGGGCTTTCCTTCTAATGGCACCCGCTTCTTTGGTATCATCAGGCAGGATACCGTACAAGACATAATCAATGTAAGGGAATCGCCAGTCTCTAGGCTCTGGGCCTGTTGAAGACTCAAGAGCTTCTTTGACTTGACAATCTCCTGTCGGCTTCTGGTAATCTCAGAAGCGATCTTGGGCAACACAGGTCGTGGCTGTAGACAAGTATTTTCTCTACTACTCAGCTGGAAGGGATAATGAGGCAGCGAGAGACGCCAGTGCATCTGCATGCGCATTTTGCTGGCGGAGTACATGGTCAATGTAAAAGTTTATGAACCTCTCAGCCATGTGGACAGTTGCGTTGTAATAGGGTACTAGATCTTCATGTCTGAATTCGTACTCCCCGCGAACTTGATTGACGTTAAGTTTAGAGTCACCATATGCCTCGAGATTTTTAACGCCAATCTCATCGGCGAGTTGCATTCCATCAAAAGGGCATTGTACTCCGCTATATTGTTGGAGCAGAGCTCGGTTAATGAGAAGGCTCGAGGAATCGCATAGTTCTGGGGGGAGACGAGTACTACCCCCACTCCTGCTATGACATGTCCTTTCGGGCCTGTTCTCGATGCACCGTCAAAGAAAAGTTGCCACACTTGTCTTTCAAAAGATGTCTGGGTTAGGCAGACTTCAGCGACCTCGTCTGGGAGATCCTCGTAAAGTTCGGTTGCCCTCGGATCTAGATGCTTAGCCAGGAAATCCGTCACCGCTTGTCCCTTCACGGCTTTTATGGTAAAAATCGCATTTCATATTGGGATAGCAGTATGACCCATTTTGCCAATCGGCCATTTAATGACGATGACTTTGTCATGAGTAGCTCAAAGGGTTAACCTTTGATATGACATTTATAGTTTGGCCTACCAAATAGTGTCACATTTTCTGAACAGCGAACACAATGCAAAACATTCCTTTTCGATCGGGCTGTATCGATGTTCGGCCCCGATCATGGTTCTACTCAAATAATAGATTGCTTGCTCGTGTCCTTGATCATTGTTCTGGCTAGTAAAGCTCCTAGAGAATGATCCATTACTCGGGCGTATATCAGGAAAGGTTTTCTGGAACCGGAGCTGTAAGGACTGGTGGTGTGTGAGGTATTGTTTAATTTCTTCAAACGCTTGTTGGCAAGCATTGTCCCAAATGAACGAGACACCCTTTTTCATTAATTTGGTAAGGGTTGGGATCTTCCGGAGAGATTTGAGATGAACCTTCGGATGTATGCCAATCGTCCTTACAAATCCCTGAGTTCTCTGAGATTCTGTGGAAGTTGCATCTCCTGAATGGCGCGAACCTTTTCTGGGTCCAAATGAATTCCTGGAAATCACCACAAACCCTAGGAACTTGCTACCGGCCACCTCAGGAAGGATTTTGGTGGGGTTCATCTTCAACTGATGGGCCCGCATGATGTCAAAGATAGCCTTCAAATCGGCTATGTGGTCACCCTTGGCGCGGCTTTTTACTGCAATGCCGTCAACATAGCATTCCACCGTTTTACGCATGCGTTCAGGGAAAATGGCATTCATGACTCTCTGATATGTTGCCCCTACATTCTTTAGTTCGAAGAGTATGACGGTGTAGCAGTATACCCCCAGTGGTGTCTTGAAAGAAGTATGTTTTTCATCATCAGATACATTTTGATTGGTTATACCCTGAGAATCCATCCATGAGGACATTCGCTTGAATCCACACGTATTGTCAATCCTGACATCCGTGATTGAAAGTGGGAATTCGTCTTTGTGACAGGCCTCGTTTAGATCGCGGAAATCAATGCAGATCCGGATCTTTCCGTTCTTTTTGGCAACGGGGACGATATTGGCTACCCAATCAGGATGTTGTCTTCCCTAATGAAGCCAGAGTCTATAAGTTTTTTGACTTCTGACTAAATTGCCTCCATTATTTCTGGATGAAACCATCGCTGCTGTTGTTTGACTGGATTACATCCGAATTAATGTTGAGGCGATGCATAGCCACTCGAGGATCAAGTCTAGGCATGTCCTCGTAATTCCAGGCGAAAATATCTATATATCTCACACAAGAGATATTAAATCTTCTTTCTCGGAGGGCGACAAGCTTTCGCTTATAAAGATGGGCTTAGGATTAGCCTCATCTCCTAGATTAATCTGGGCAACTTTATCCTCCGTAGGTGGCTCGCGCTGTTCAAAGCGAGTACCAAAAGAGTATTTAAGTGCTTGATCCAAGGATCTGTATCAGACTGGATCATCTCTTAATCTCTGTCTTCCAAGTGGCTGATTGAAACTATATTTACTGAAAGTTCTCTGAAGATGTTGCCGACACTAACATCTGACTCCCACAATGATGTGCCGATGAGTAATTATGGCATAATGACTCTTCGGATTCAGAAGCTGATGGGATTGGAGTTGACACATAGCCCAACCCCCTGCGAGTTCGATGATAATAATCAGGGGTTTTTTCTTTTGGAACAAAAGATTGGAGTAGTGTTCTCCTTCCTTTGCCGAAGTTCAAACCAGGTCCGTTTGTCAGATTATACCCCATGCTTTCCATCATTCTGAGTACATTTGCGCTCATAATGAATGAACTGAGGGGGTTCTTTCTCGCTTTCTGATTCCTCACGAGACATCGGCTCGGATTTGATTTGTCCAAAAAGAATTAGTTTTTGGCCTTTCCGTCTTACTGGAACCATGAATATTGATTCTTGCGCATCACCGGCATCTTGGTACGTTTCGAAGGATGATTTCACTGGTATATGCAATGATATTAAAGCATCCATTGCCGACCAGGGGTCATCATCCACTTCAGTAATAGTGTCTAACGGCACTGAATTAGAAGCGAACACAGAAAGATAAGCCAAATCTAATTCTTCATTAATATACCATCCGCCTACATCATTGGCGGTGTTATCAACATCGAGCTTATTAATACTCGTTACAAGTGGATCTAGTTCCCACATGCACTCTTCTTTCTCTGGCTCGGTGTCAGCTTCATTACCAGAGTCTGGCTCCTCTGGTTGCGGGATCTCGTTCGTTTCCACAGAGTCCCGGTACAGGAGAGAGTCTGTGAAATAGTTCTCGACTCCCTTAAACGGATGCTTTTCGGCAATCAATGTTAGTACCTTTCCGCTCCCGTCGATGTATTTCATGACTGTGGAGGGTGGAGGGAACGATAGAATTACGATGAATCCATGGTCGTCCCAGCAGCAAATTGTAGGAGGTGTCGCATCGATCACGTAGCATGTCACTTCTGACTTTAAGTCCCCAATTTGGCATTTGAGCTTAATCTTCCCTATTGGACGAGTACCATTGGCATTGAACCCATAAATGGTAGTCTGGGTGGTGCTCAACCGGTGGGTAGGAACCCCTAAATGTTGCATGACCGGCGAGGCATAATGCTCAATGCAGACCCTGAATCTACCTGAATGCGACTTACTTCAGATGATCCAATATACCCTGTGAAGTATAGGGTCGATCATGTTTCCTTTTAACCTGCATATCTCATCTGCCGTGAAAGTGATGCATGGAGCATTTTGGGAGGCGTGGAGGCAATCCTCTACCTTCCTCCCGTGGTCCAACCGGCACCTGGGTCATGAAAACCTCAGCGTCAGCTAGAGCCTTCTCAAAGCCTCTCTGGTTGACCTTTGATAACCTCAGGAGTTCGTAAAGAGTAATTCGGGCCAGGATATTGGCCTGTTGAGTCAGGATGTCAAAGCGATAAGATGTTGTGATCCTTCCGCGATGTCTTTGAGAGAGCTTTAGAAAACTGAAGCTCCTTCTATCTCTCCACGGGTTTTGTGAGGGCTTGGCTGACTCTGTAGTGGGTTTTGGAGGGATTGCCGCCACTTCGTCATACTTTTTTAAATATGACTGGCACCCGAACGGTTTCCGCCACAAGTTGCTCGGGTTCTGCAGCGAGAACTATTATTTCCTCTTCTAAATCAGTCAGTGAGGGAACATCAGTTTCTACTTCGCGGGAAGAAACCACAACACATTGCAGGACGAAGCCTTTGCCTTGCCTTTGGATCTCCTGCTGGTAACAGTGGTCCATTGTTGGCCATCCATAAGGTCAGGATGAACCCACATAATTTCCCCCTGAGGTGTGGGGACAGGTACAAGACCCTTCTCTTACTGATGGTGAGGGTCTATATTGAACATTCTTAGTTCCCTTTCGGGGTGGGGATTACCCAGAGGGTGTTGGAGGTTGTCTTCCAAACTGGAGGAATGATGTCATATTAGCCGTCACTTGCTTCTGCTCTGGACGAAGTTTTAGTACATCTGCGCCAATCAGAGCCTGAAGGATGTCTTTGAAGACATAACAGCTCTTGGTGGGGTGTCCCAGCATCCTATGATATAGGCAGTAGTTGGGATTATCGATTTTACCGACTTCTTCAGGGCGTCTAACTTCGGGAAGCTTCAGTCTGTTGCTCTTGTTAAGTAATTTGAACAATGAGTCAACATGTTCGTCCTTGAAGGAATACTGCTTGCTGGCGCGTGGCTGACTTGAAGAGCCACCTTCCTTGACCGGTTGCGGTTTGACAGGAATTTGGTCTCTGTCGCCAAGTTATCCTTCCTTTTTTTTTGAAGGATGCATCTGGCGCACGCCTTGTCGACATTTTGGGTCTGGGTTTGTTTTCTTCTGCCCTAACCCGGGCGATAATTCTTCAGCCTGTTCACCTTGCTGGATCAATTGTCTCCAGGTGCGGCTTTCAGCAACTCCTATTTGGGCGAGGAGTGAAGTTTGTAGATTGTGGCGGCATGTTTCCACCAGGGTGACCTGGGTCATACTGCTTGGACATCGGAGTGCTGTATTCTAAAATCTTTCTACAAATAATTGACGGACTCCCCCTTTCACTGCTTTGTAGCCAAAAGAGTAGCATTGTGACCTCTGAGTCATCTTCAAAGAAGCGTGTCAGGAAGAGCTTCTCCAAAACGCCCAATTTTTATGGAGCCTTCCGGGAGCTTCATGAACCATTCAAAGGCGAGCCTTTAGGGTGCCGATATGAACAATGTGCCAGGATGGCATCGTTATCTACCACGTTCCCCGTATGAGACTTAAAGTAGTAGATATGTTGGTTCGGTGACCCTTGCCGTCAAATGCTTGGAGGGTCGGAGCTTTGAACTTGGGAGGAGGAAATGGAAGAGGTCCTACTCGGCCGGATATGGCGGACCACTCCTGCTTCTGGAGGCCTTTACGATTAGTAAGGGCCCTCGAGACGTTGCTTAATTGATTCATTCTTTTAGAATGAACCCTCCATGGTCCTGGTTGTCTTTCTCTTTGGATGAGGATTTAGATGAGCCAGAAGTAGATTGCTCTTTCTCCTCAATATGTACAGAAGCTGAGCTTTTTCTCCCTCTTTTCGTTTGCCTTTAGACTTTTTAGAGGAGGCTTTGTCGGTTGACTTCCTCTTGTCTTCAAGCAATTGTGCCCAAATCTGCTTGAGGGAATCGATAGATTCTTGTTGATCAACGAATCATGTCAAATTGTTCCTTCTGGACCTGGGCTTGCTGCTCCAAGCGCTTGACTGTCTTCTCAGGAGTATTTGTCATGTATATAAAGGCCTCCTTCTCTATGAAAGAGTTTGAAGCCTGTGACTCTGCAATAGCGGAATGCGAGATATTTACTTCAATGCCCCGAGCCAGGGCACTGTAATTGATCGGGGCAATTACCCGAGTCCGAGTTCGAGTGTGATGGTATACTCCTTCTGGTTCTGTGTCAGACTCATCGAGACCCCAGGTTGCTTTCCCCTACTCCTGCTTGTCATGTTTGCAGTGATTTCAGGGTATTCAGTGTCAGAGAAAGTCCTCCTCTGTGGGGAGCGATTTCTTTTAGCCTATCGGGAGTTAGAGTAGCTGTCTGAATCTAGACTGCTGGATTGCACGTGGACTGCAGTGGCACTCAGAGAGCATTGTAATAAGCCGTTCGCAGTAACACGATGGAGTGATCCGACTAGCACTTCTCTTTCTTGTTAAATAATCCCTTAGATCCGTGGGAAGGGGATCGAAGAGATTAGCCTCAGATTGCCGAGGCTTTTCAACTTGCGAGAGTTCTCCTTGCTTTGCAAAGCTGAGACGCAAGGTTCTGAGACATGAGGCTCATGAACGCAGCTCTCGCGTTGCGGCTCTGAAATGCGAGTCTGGCGTCGCGGCTCTGAAACGCGAGTCAAGCGTCTCTGCTGAGAAGAGACGGGACTCTCGTGTTGCCGATTGTCGCATCTAGGTAGAGATGCTTGAGAAACGCAGGCTGCTGGGTCCCGCATACGGAGGCGCGAGTCTTGTGTCTTTGATATAAGAGCACGGACTTTGCATGCTGTTTGTTTGTGGCGTTGAGAAGAGGTGCTTCAGAAACGCGAGCTTGGTGAATCTCGCGTTTAGGTTGCCAACGGGACTTCACGTGTCTGATATGGTTCAGAAGAGATGCCGGTCTGAACCTCGCGTCCTACCTCAGTCGGATAAACAGTTTGTCTAATTTGTAGTTGACGCATATGCCGCCTCTGTCGCCGCTCGGCATTCGGTTATGTCGTGTGGTTGAAGGGAACCCCCGGTAACCTGGCGCTGAGGAAGGGGATGAACAGGCTGAACGTCAGGGACGTTAACCACGCGGGCCTCCTGAGAGGGCATTGATGCGGGCGTTTACGCATGATGCGATTACCACAATCCTTCTCACCAGTCACGTCTGGGAGAATCTTAGAGCGGACTTGGAGCAAGTCCCCGAAGAGACTTTTCGGTAGACCCGCGCCTTTGGGCTCTTGGAGCCAGAAGAGAGGAAATCTTCATACTTCACCTAGTCGAATTCTACGACAAGTGATTCGACCGTTTTTCCCATATAGGTGATGTCACCTTGTGCCACAATTGCTCGTCAGTAGAGAAAGTATTCCCCAGAGGAGTCGCAATCTCTTGTTTGGTGGGAGAAAGTTCCTTGTAAAGTTTCCTTAAATCAAATGAAAGATTACAATGGATTAATACTCCGACTATAAGGGAGGGAGATGTTTAGATTTGAATCTCCCCTTTATTTAATGCTGGGTTTCTGATGTGGCGGTGGAAAGTGAATCTTATTTTCCATTGACCAGGGTGAACGTCAGGACCTCTTGGAATCCTCTCTTGGACGGCAACAGAGTAAAACAGCTCCTGTCAACCAGGAATCTCCAAGAGATTGTAGGCAAAGAATAACTTGTACGCAGCAAGTTGTTCGAGAGAGTTGAACTCTCTTTCTTTTCGGTGGAAGTCTTGGTGCTTCTACAACTCACAAGCAAAATTCTTCTCCAAGAATTATCTGATCAACCGACCCCTTCTCCTAGCAAACGGGGATTATAAGGGTTCAGAGGTGAACATGCCCCCTAAAAATGCTCCATAATGGGAGTTAACTTTCTCATTATGTGGGCAGTAATTGACCCAATAACAAGGGCAGTTATAACTGAGACGCGGGTTTCAACCCTCGCGCCTTGGTGTTGAAGCAATACTGAGACGCGGGTTTCGACCCCTCGCGTCTTGATTGCTGCACAGTGAACGCGGGTTTTGACCCTCGCGCCTTGATGCTGCAGTGATGCTGAGACGCGGGTTTTGATCTTGCGTCTTGATGCTGCTGTGATGGCTATGATTAGCCCTGCGTCTGGAGTTTGGATTCTGCTTTTGATGACTTGTCCTTAGTGATTTTTAGACAGCCTACAGGATCACGTCTGGATCAAGTCGGCTTGGAGACAAGAAGACTTCAGTTT
>JAVJIF010025912.1:0-52699 GCA_038442645.1 Agave tequilana
GCGCCAGCCTGCCGCCGCCGCCGCCAGCGGCGGCGCGCACATGTGCGGGCATGGTTGCCTCCCAATCGCGCGCGAAAAACTCCAAGTACCCAAAGGGCACGCCCTTTGTTCTCAATTTTCTCTATTTAAACACTACGAACTTCCATCGCATAGCTAACGTGGGACTAAATACCTTTAGCTATCTTTAGTCCCATTTTGGCTTTGAATTAGGCAATCTTTAGACTTAAATATCTCATTCATTCAAATTCGGAATTGAACATGTGAATATACCACGTTCATTCCCAATTGAAGGAGAACACACTCCAACCATCATCCAATTGATTCGATCAACGGATCTCGCTGTAATTCAATTCAAAGATTCATATATATTCTTCATATTCCCAACAATCTCCCACAATGAATGGAGATTCAAAGAATTGACACACAAAGAGACTGACTCTATTATGAAAGGTACTTTAGAAAGAAACTGCATCAGGATAGGTGAACTAGGTCTTTAACCTTCCATAGAGAAAGCTTTATCTGACTTACTGGCTAATCAGTGAACTAGGTCTTGAACTGTTAGCCGTTAGTGTAAGCCAAGTCAACAAGCTTCACACAGTAACTTTTCAAATCAACTTTGGTTCTCGGTTGTGTCCATTTTGGCCCTGGACATTCTTGGTTTTAGAGAGTATCTTTAGGAATAACAGCCTCCATAGAAATTCCCAAAGAGCCGACCCAACTCTATACTCACATAGGTGATCGTCCTATTAAGAGCAGTCTACTCTGCTCCACTTGTTTGGTAACAAGATATAGGCATCATTAAAAGCGTTAAGCTTATCCTTAATCCACTTGTAGAAAAGCACTTATGTGCACCTAAGGAATGGATTGAAGCCAAGCTCCCAAGTGCTTACTTGTTGAGTCAATCATAACTAGCTTTTCCTCTTGAACTTAGTCCGAGGGATCTCCAGTCACTAAGTGAGGTTTCCATTAAGCTGACTCAGTAAAGTTAGGCTTTTAGACCCATTCCCCTCGATACGCAGTTTATTCGCTCTCCACTTAAACCTTTAGTAAGCGGATCCGCTAAATTATCTTTTGACGAGACAAAGTCAATATAGATAATTCCATTTGAGAGCAACTGCTTCACAGTATTATGTCTACGACAAATATGTCTAGACTTACTGTTGTATATAACATTTTGTGCCCTAAATATAGCTGCTTGATTATCACAGTGTATACATATAGCGGGCACTGACTTTTGCCATAATGGTATATCTTTCAAAATTGTCGAAGCCATTCTGCTTCTTCTCCAGCCTTATCTAAGGCTATGAATTCCGATTTCATAGTGGAACGGGAATGCATGTTTGCTTGGAAGATTTTCAGGATACCGCTGCTCCTCCTAGAGTAAATACGTATCCGCTAGTTGATTTTGATTCCTCAGAATCTGCAATCCAATTAGCATCACTGTATCCTTCAAGTACAAGTGGATACTGTCCATATCTCAAGGCATATTCCTTGGTATGTGATACGTAACCTAATACTCGTAGTAGAGCAGTCCAATATTGATCACTAGGATTACTAGTGTATCTGCTTAACTTGCTTACAGCGTAAGTAATATCGGGTCTAGTGTAATTCATCAAATACATTAGATTTTTGATAATCTGAGAATACTCCAAATAGCGTATTCCAGTTCCTGTATTCTTATGAAGGTGGACGTGTGGGAGAAAAGGATTTGTATTCTCCTTCATCCCATGATCCTTGAATCTTTCTATCATCTTATCCACGTAGTGAGATTGAGATAGACTGATTTCATCTGGCGTTCTGGTAATTTTAATTCCTAAAATTATATCAGCAACCCCCAGATCCTTCATGTCGAAACTGTTGGATAACATTATTTTAGTGGACTTAATAATTTCAATATTAGTCCCAAGTATCAACATGTCGTCTACATAAAGACAAACAATGATATATACATTTCTAACTGTTTTAGTGTAAACACACTTATCGCATTCATTGATAGTGAATCCATCTTTGATCATGACAATATCAAATTTTTCATGCCATTATTTTGGAGCCTGCTTTAGACCGTATAAGGATTTTACCAATTTACACACTTTGTGTTCTTGGCCCTTGACTATAAATCCTTCAGATTGCTCTATATATATTTCTTCATTTAATTCACCATTTAAGAATGCAGTCTTGACATCCATTTGATGGATATCTAAGTTATGTAATACTGCAATTGCAATCAACATCTGAATGAATGTTATTCTTGTTACTGGTGAATAAGTATCGAAGTAGTCAAGTCCTTCTTTTTGTCGATAACCCTTGGCCACCAGTCTAGCTTTGTACTTATCGATAGATCCATCGGGTTTTAATTTTCTTTTGAAAATTCACTTACACCCAATTGGTTTACTGTTAGGAGACAAGTTTTCCAATTCCCAAGTATGATTACTTAGTATGGATTCTATTTCGCTATTTATAGCTTCTTTCCACATTTATGCTTCTGGGGTTGACATAGCCTCTTTAAATGTTTGAGGCTCGCTTTCAATAGCGTATGCTATGAAATCTGGACCAAAAGATTTTGAGATTCTAGATCTCTGACTTCTTCTTGGTTCAATTTCCGCATTAACAATCGGTTCCTCGGGGCTTTCATCCCTAAACACCATCTCATGTGTTCTTTTCTCAGAAGTCTTATCTGCTTCCTGTTTGTATGGAAATATGTCTTCAAAGAACACAACATCTCTAGATTCGATAATCATGTTTACATGAATATCTAGTATTTCTGATTTATGAACCAGAAATCTGTAGGCACTACTATTCAAGGCATAGCCTATGAATATGGAGTCCATAGTTTTTGCTCCCAACTTAATCTTTTTAGGTAATGGTGCTAGCACCTTTGCAAGGCACCCCCACATTTTGAGGTAATGGTAGGAAGGTGTCCTTCCATGCCATAACTCGAATGGTATAAGACCAAGTTTCTTGTGGGGTACTATTTAGAATATAATTTGCAGTTACTAGAGCTTCCCCCCACAAGTTCTGCGGAGCTCCAGAACTACGAGTATGGAATTGACCATCTCCTTCAAAGTTCTGTTCTTCCGTTCAGCAATTCCATTTTGCTGAGGAGTATATGGTGTTGTTGTTTGATGGATTATACCAAATTTAGCACATAACTCACTAAAATCATTTAATTCATATTCTCTGCCTCTATCGGATTTTAGAATCTTGATATTCTTGTTGAGTTGATTCTCAACTTCGGCTTTATATGTTATAAACATATTTATTGCCTCATCCTTATTGTTTAAAAGATACACATAACAGTATCTTGTACAGTCATCAATAAAAGTAATAAAATACTTTTTACCGCCTCTAGTTGGTATAAACTTCAAGTCACACAGATCGCTATGAATTAACCCTAAAGGTTCTGTATTTCGATCAATTGAGTGAAATGAATTTTTCGCCAACTTGGCCTCAACACAAATCTCACACTTGCAAATTTCTTCCAAGTTGAGTTTAGGAATATATCCTAGATTAGATAAGTTCTTTAAAGACTTGTAATTTACATACCCTAATCTAGCATGCCATAAAGTAGGAGACTAAAGCAAATAAATAGAAGATTTTTCTTTCTTTATAAGCTTAGGGTACAAAATACACAGACTTTTTATCTACCACTGCAATATTGAATTTAAAAAGTCCATCAACAAGATAACCTTTTCTCACATACATCCCTCCCTTAGTAAGTACAAATTTATCTGATTCAAAAACTATTCTAAATCCTTTCTTACTAAGTATTGATCCAGAGATCAGATTCTTGCGGATATCTGGAACATGCAGCACATCATTCAGAGTAAGCTCTTTGCCAGATGTCCACTTCAGGATGACCTTGCCTTTTCCTTTAACCTTTGAGACGACTGAGTTTCCCATGAATAGTTGCTCATCTTGCTCTAATTTTGATATTCAGAGAATAATAATTTCTCAGAGCAGATGTGCCGAGTAGCCCCTGTGTCTACCCACCAATCCTTATTGTTGGTTGTCAGATTCACTTCTGACACCACAGCCGAAAGGTTTGGCGACGCATGGTCGGTCAAGTTTGCCTGTGGATGGTTCTTCTTATTCTTTTTGAGACCGCTGCGACATTCATTCGCCTTATGCCCTTCTTTGTTGCAGATGTAGCAGGTTCCCTTGAAGCGCATGTTCTTGCCTTCTTGGACCTTGCCTTTGTACCCCTTGGGAGTCTTCTTCCGCTTTAAGCCTTTAGAAGTAGACGCTTTCCCCTTTGAGTCTTCGATCACATTGGCTTTGGCTTCATATGGGTTCTTACTGCTCCTTTTCTCGGACTTTCTGTTGTCCTCCTCAATCCGAAGCCTCACAATGAGATCTTCCAACTTCAGCTCCTTTCGCTTGTGCTTCAGGTAGTTCTTGAAATCTCTCCACGCAGGTGGGAGTTTCTCCACGATAGTAGCAACCTGAAAAGTTTCAGGTAGAATCATACCTTCGGCTTCTATCTCGTGCAAGATAAGTTGGAACTCTTGCACCTGACTGATTACAGTCTTGCTGTTTCAGAAATCGTCCTACGATGAACTTCTTAGTACAAGCATCCTCAGTCTTGTACTTCTTGTCAAGACTGGTCCATAATTTCTTTGCCGTTGTGATAGGACTGTAGATATTGTAAAGAGAGTCATCCAGTCCATTTAAAATATAATTTCGGTAAAGGAAGTCACCTTGAGTCCATGCATCGACTGCAAGGACTGAGTCCCGATCAGTTCCAGGTTCTGGTGGATCTTCTTGCAGGAATTTGGCCAGATGAAGAGTGGTCAAGTAGAAGAGCATCTTTTGTTACCACCTCTTGAATTCTGTGCCATCAAATTTTCCTGGCTTCTCCGACTTCAGGTTAGAAAGTGGAGTAGGCATCAAAGCTTGTAGCTGCATGTTTGGTGCCTTACTAGAGCTATCTTGATTAGTCTCAGACATTTTCTGTAAGTTCAAGCAGAACAGAAGTAAGAAACTTCAATATACTTAATTATCTTAAGATTGTTGGTTTCTGAGATCAATCTGACAACTAATCAATATCACTGAAATATCAACAATCTAATTGGCCAGATCGGTAAATATCAGGTGGGAGGTTTTCCGTTTAATAGAACGTTCCTTAATTTAAGAATCACCTTTCAATTTCCTTCCTTGATTAAACACCAATTAGACTGGTATAAATCAGTCTCAATATACTGAATATCAGTATATCCCTGTATAAAGAAATTAATTCACTTATACAGTACTTGGAGTGAGGTATGCTTAAAGCGAATCTCCTTAAGACAATTAGTCCCCCGCACCGGTGCTAACGGGTTACTGAACGCTGGTGTCCCAAGATACAACACTCCTTTACGGTATTTGGATAGCACTACCAAATCACCATACGTTCGAACCGTAGTTAACCAGTACCTTCACAGGATTGTTAAATCAGCGGGACAAAGACAAATTTCGGGAGAATATTTGCCTTTACTTTGGAGGAGCACCCACTATAGAGGAAGAAGGAAGGTTGAAGAATATTCTTCTTCGGAAGTCCCAGATTCAAACAACAATTCTATTAGAGAATCTGTTGAATTTTCTGAGCCCTCTTTCAGAACGAATTTTTGCAGAATCTCTTTTGGAAGTCGCAACCCATCCCCGTGAGACCTGATTCAAAAAGAACCAGGCCGGGTAGGGAAACTGAGCCCGAGCCCAGCCCGGCACCGGCACCGGCGGCGGCGGCGCGTGCGTGCAGGCATGGTTCCCTCCCAATCGCGCGCGAAAACTCCAAGTACCCAAAGGGCACGCCCTTTGTTCTCAATTTTCTATATTTAAACACTACGAACTTCCACCTCATGGCCAATTTGGGACTAAATACCTTTAGCTACCTTTAGTCCCATTTTGGCTTTGAATTAGGCAATCTTTAGACTTGAATATCTCATTTATTCTAAGTCGAAATTGAATATGTGAATATACCACGTTCATTCCCAATGGAAGGAGAACACACTCCAACCATCATCCAATTGATTCTATCAACGGATCTCGCCGTAATTTAATTCAAAGATTCACATATATTCTTCATACTCCCAACACAGTATACCAGCTCCAATCTCTCGAGAAAGACACAGGAGCATACGATGCCATCGAGGAGGCAATTGTATATGCTGACGCGCTCGAGCTTGAGGGTTCTAAGATTGGAGCAAGAACAGGTGGTGGAAGCTTGGCGCATGCTGCAGAATCGAACGGAGAGAACTTGCAGAGATTTGGATTGAGCGAGGGTGGGGACCCAAGGGGCGGGGAGGGCCCGCTGTTTGTTGTCGAGGGCGAGTTCTTGGAGGCCTCTGCTGAATGCCACGCTGAGGAGAGCGCGGAGTCCGTCGTCGGCGGCGACGATGGAGGCGAGGTTGGCGATCTCGAGGCAGCAAAGAAGGACGTGGGGGTTGGCGAGGAGGAAGAGGAGGTCCAGGGGGAGCTCAGCGGCGGAGGCGGGGACGGTGTGGAGGTCGAGGCGGAGGCAGTCGAGGCGGGGGAGGAGGGAGGGGCGGTGCCAGTGGGAGGACAGGGTGACTGTGCAGACGACGTCGGTGAGGGGGAGGAAGGAAAGGATGAGGGAACGGAGGTCGAGGGGGAGGGAGGTGAGGCAATCTTCTTCTTCTTGATTTTGACTTTGATCTTGATTCTGATTTTGATGGTGGTTCTTGATTCGTTTGATTTTAATGGGGATGGGTTTCTGCGATTTCTTCTTCTTGTACTTGCGCTTGAAAGGGGTTGATTTCTTTATCACGAGGAATCCTCTCAAAAAAATTTTTGTTTGCATGCTGATTGCTCTCCGTTCTTTTTTTCTTCGCTTTGTGTTGGGGAATTTTTGCGATGGAAGAAACCAGGGTTATGCAGTTAAATTTGCACGCAAACGGATCTTCTTCTTGATATGGAGTGCATCAGGATTTAGATTGGTTAACTATACAAGACTTTGAGCCGCAAGACCCGTTGTAAGAGGGACTCTAGATTTGAGACCGACCCCCTCTGTTTTTTTAAGGGGGAAAAAGTTTTAAATTTAAGACTTTCTTTCAGTCTCTTGAGTCAAATCGTAATTAGGAAAAAAAACTCACTCACATAATTTTATTTACTTTAATCAATTGTTTTTAAAAATAATGTTCACCTATGTGTCAAACATTGAAGCGCTCATCAGCGGCGAGAAACGAAAATACCTCTAAGTAATCACTTCAAAAAAAAATGGATTGCTTCGAAAATGTCCTATTTCTGAGAAGTGCGACTATAATCGGAGTCCTCACAAAATGATCGTAGTATAGATGACTGTGATTATGATTCCAGTCCTCACAAAAATATCTTATTTCTGAGAATTGGGATTATGATCTCAGTCCTCACAAAATGATCACAACCCTATTTCTGAGGACTGCGATCATGATCACAGTCCTCACAAAATGCTCTATTTATGAGGACTGCGTACATGATCTCAGTCCTCGCAAAAATATCAATAACCAAGATCTTATTTGGTGTTTTGCTTCTTCAAGCTAACACATGTTGATTCAAAATCTCAAGCATAAAAATCACATCAAGAACTCAAGAATGAGTCTAACTCGAAGAATCAAGTTTGGATCAAGTGAAGATGGAGAGAACAATCACATCAAAAGAAGACTTGAGTTTAGAGTTTGTAAGTTTAGAATTCTTATAAAGTATAGTTTATCTTTGATTGCTCAAGCTTATACACACAAGAGTTTGATACTAGTTTTCAAGATCAAGTTTAGTAGGGTTTGGTTTAACCGGTTTATATTGTTATGTTAAATCGTTTTAAAAAAAATAAATTTTATTTCAAAATGGTTTTTATATCTCAAAAAAAAGTTTACGTGTTTATAATATGTGTTTTTTTTATCTCACATATTTGTGCTCTAGCATATTGATACACACTTATTTTTATAGATTTTATAAATAATTATTTGAAGGAGTTTGTAAAATAAAGAGTAAAAGTTGGCTTTTTAACTCTGGATGTAGACAGCTCAATAGAGCTGTCGACAGTTCTGATGACTGGACTATCAACAGGCCCTAAGAGAAGGCTTTGACAGGGTTTTACAGAGAGTTAGGTTTTTAATGTTTCGAAACTATCTATCGATAGCTCTCAGCAGCTGCCGAAAGCTGATATATTAATGTATCAGTCAACTGTCGACAGACCTATGGGGCTGCAGACAGATGAGTTCTACAATTGCTAAAAAATAGAGTTATTGTACACAGGGCTGTCGACAATGCACTTGAACTATAGACATCTGATTTAATCTATTTACTTTTTGATTGAAATCTAAAACGTGTTTTATGTGTTAATTTTCTGGATTTGAAATTTCTAACGGCTATATTTAGTAAACCTATATATAGGTGTATTGTTCATGACCTTAACAATATAGTTTTTAAGCCTTATACATTCACATCATTTTAGAAAAGTATTTCAAAGTTTTTCAAGCCTACTCTTCAAGTTTTTGAGTTTTAAAAAAGTTTTTGAAAACAACTGTTTGGGAAATTAATTTTTGTGCTAAAAATTCTTATACCTTCAGAGAAGTTTTCTTAAGTGTTTCAAATGAGCTTTTACTCCAAAATTACAAGTTTCTCATACAAGATTGAGCTTTCACTTCTAAGTCTAGTTTAAAGGAATCAATTGTTTGTGATAGAGTTTTCTTGAGGATCAAGAATCTTCAGTTCAAGTATTCCCACTCTTTGTAATCAAGTAATTGAGGTTGCAGCCTTGAAGTGAGCTCATGAGCTCGTGTTGCAAGTGTTGCGGATCGAGTGAGGGACTTGCGTGTCCAAAAGTTTTTGAAGAAACTTGTAGCATTGGTGATCTTGTGGGTTCAAGCTATAATGAAAATCCTACATGCGGTGAAGGCAGAGACGTAGAGCAAGTTGCTCGAACCTCAAAACATATCTCCGTGTTTGCAATTGCCTTCTTGTAGGCTGTCTAAAAATCACTGAAGACGAGTCATCTAAAAGCAGAATCTAAACTCCAGATGCAAGGTTAATCATGGCCACCAGCGCAGCACCAAAACGTGAGGGTTGAAACCCGCGTCTCAACATTATTGCAGTGCCAAGACGCAGAGTCCAAAGCCTGCGTCTCACGCGAAGCTTGACGCAGAGCTAGAAACCCGCGCCCCTCAAGCATTACTTTAGTAGCAGAACGCAAGGCTCAAAACCTGTGTCTCAGTTATAACTGCCCTCATTACTGGGTCACTTACTGCCCACGTAGTGAGGGAGTTAACCCCAATTATAGGTGTTTTTAGGGGACAGGTTCACCTCCTGAAACCTCTATAAATAGCCCAGTTTGCTGTGGAGAAGGGGACGCACATATACAGGGGAGAAAAAAAAGGAGAAAGAGAGTTCAACTCTTCTAATGACTTGTTGCGTACAAGTTCATTTTTTGCCAACAATCTCTTTAAGATTCTTGGTAGACAGGAGCTGTGTTACTTCGTCCACTATCCAAAGAGAAGATTCCAAAAAGGTCCTGACGTTCACCCGGTCAACGAAAAACAAGATTCACTTTCTACCGCCACATCAAGAGCCCAGCACTAAACAAAAGGGAGATTCAAGCGTGAATATGTTCCCTCTCTTGTAAGAGGATTATTGATCCGCTGTAACTTTCTTTACTATCAAATAAAGAATTTATGTCCCGATCTTTAATATATATATTTTTTCTCACCAAACACTTCTCTCTGTCTTTCTATTCTACTCACTTGTTTATATATCTTGCATGCTCATATTGTGCTTATCATTACATGCTTGATATCACTTGTGATTAATTATTATACATGCGTAATTGTTTAATTGCTCATAATTATCTATCATTTGTGTTTGATATAGTTGGTATGCTTACTCTTGTTTGAATCAAGAAGGCTATTAAAGCACCTTAACTCTTATTCAAGAGGAATCTTAAGGAGCAGTTCTAGAGTCCTTCATCGGAAATTCGACTTCACTTTTTGGTCATTATTTGTGTAATAGTTTTAATATATAATTTGTTTTAAATTCTGCACTTGACTAGCATATCACATATTCACCACCTCTAGGTGATTTCATTTATAGAATTGCGACCATGATCATAATCCTCTTTATTAGAACTACGACCATGATCGCAGTATTCACAAAATGTCTTATATTTGAGTCTTTATGAGGACTGCGATCATGATTGCTGTTCTAAAACATGTCTACGATAGTCGTAGTCCTCACAAATGCTCTATTTTTGAGTTTTTATGAGGACTGCGATCTATCGCGGTCCTCTTTATTACGACTTGGATCATGATCGCATTTCTCACAAAATGTCCTGTTTCTGAGTCAATTCTCATAGAGGATTGCGAGCATGGTCCTTCTTTTCCTTGATTAAATAAAAATCATGTCTAGGACTCTCTTTCATGATCCTTCCCACTAGTTTAACTAGACCTAACTATTCTAAAACCATCATGTTTTATCATCATGTAATGTTTTTGTTATTTGCACTAATTCATCATTTCATGCTAGATAACCGTCATGCTTTTAGTGTTGATTACTTTCTTGTTTAATGTCAACATTGATTATATACATTTTTTTTTTATAGTTTTCTTGAATAAATAAATAATAGCTTTTATTTGAGACACATTGTTATTGTTAATATTAGACTTTCACGCATGTTATTGATATTATCTCGAGTTAATTACTCGTAATAATCATGCTTGAGCACATAACTGACATGATTGATTTTATTCATGTAAGAAGACACCATGATATAAGAATTACAACATGAACATCTTGGACATGAACATGTATATGAACATGAACAGGAAAGTTTAAATGATATGGATAAACGCTTGCGTGAAGCATGTACTTAGAATTACTAGAAAAAGTAGTACATGGTGATTATATGAGCTTGACAAGGACATGGTTGTATAGCTTTTCTTGATATTTGGTTCACGCAAGGATATTCATGTTTTATAATAAAATTGGTTGCAAAATAACAAGACATGGGGCTAATATGGGAGGAATTGATAGTGAAAACTGAGTAAGTGCATCTTGAGTACCCCTACCTATGTATAAGGTATGATGGTGTTTTATTTACATGGTGCATATCACTTTGTAACATGGGTTATTGATAAGCTCATTCTAGTTATATACTACTATACTATATTACTCATGGCATGATTTTTCACTGGGGTACATAGACGCTTTTTACACTAGCAGATTTCAAACAATAATATCATTTATTGATATGCGGGAATAGGCCGTGGTATGGGACACAATCATTTTCGCGGACTTAGGACCTAATTGACATATATAGTAGGCGTAGGATGGGGTATATTATACTGCACGTGACAGTTGGGATAGTCTCATCTAATTAGTAACCTCTAGGGATATCTTATAATTAACCTTATACCTGTGTGTTTCTTGTATGTTTACTACTGATTGATTGTTTAGCCACACTTATTTTACTTGACTTACTTCATATTATGAAAATTATAACGCCTCGCCTTGTAGGGTACGAAGACGCTACTACAACGTATATATGCAAAATACAATACCCGTACGCATGCACGCTAAGCATCAACACAGCACATAAGTCAGAGTACGAAGCGTGTGGTAATATACATTTCAACATTACAATACAAGTACATAGTTATTATACAAAGTATTACATCATAGTATAGGGGTTTGTATATGATTCTAGAGATAAAAAATATGAATTTATAAGTGGAACAAAAAGCACTGGAAATATGCTCACGAGCTACAACAGGAAATTCTCATTAGCTGATGATAGGGATCTGCACGGTAGGGAGAGAACTATTGGAAAGCCCCTGCTCTTCCAAATAAGCACGATCAGCTCCAGAGGGATCCTCCTCCCAAGCTCCAGAATTTGGACATATAAGTCCAAGGGTTTCAGAAACAGCAACCCAACGAGTATGTAAAATGAGGCCAAGTGGTGTGCACAAACAACACACGTGTATCAAGAGTCATAATGGGTCGTGTACTCAAATCGAATAGGCAGGCAGTAAACAGTAAATATAAATAGAATCATGTCTAGATTATATTCATCCAAGCATGTAATGAACCATTAACTAAATGTTTTATATGATGTAGGCAAAACCAGTCGTATAAACTCAATTGCCGGACCCATGAGATTAGTACGTCGAGTGGATAATCCAAACAAAGAAACCCTCTCACACACTCACACACTATATACCCTATTTCACCACTAACTGAGTGTATACAACCTGAATTGCGTATATACAGGTATGTCAGTGGTGTCATCATGTTGTAGTATGGGTCAGTATAATCAATATTGTAGTCATGTCAGTATTTTTATTATTATTTTTAAAACTCGTCTGACCCGTATGTTTAGGTATGTGTCTCAGCGTCCCAGTACACATACATCCACATAGGAGTAAGGTGAGATTGGTTATTGAAAACTGATGGGGGATAAATTAACCATGTTTATAGTGGGGCCCGTGCACACCCGGGACAACGGCCTCCGGTACTGGATTCTGGAACTAGCCGTTAGGCTGTAAAGGTCTTAGCTTAGAATCAGGAGTGGAATTAGCATAGGGTGCCAGTTCACTCCACCAGAATACTGGAGCCCTCAGGTCGTTATGAAGTTGTAGTAACGCAACATAGAGCCATTATAAACACGTGTGTGTGTGTGTGTGTGTGTGTGTGTGTGTTGATTCCATCAGCTTCCTCCACCCTGGTGTAAGTTGTCCTTTTATTATAGATATTCCAATTCCAATTTATTATCACGATAATTGTCTTAAGGGGAATAATAGGATTATAACAGAAGTATGTTTATCCTTATTCAGGATTCAGGAGTACTAGAATTGAGTAGTTCAGGAGCACAGTAATTTAGGTGTACCAAAGTTCTGGTAATCGTGTTAGGTTCTCATAAAAGCAATATCCGTGAATTCAGTAATTTAACCAGTCAGGTATCACGGTATCGGTCTGGTATCAGAATATTTGTACTGAATCAGGTATGATACCGAGTCTGGTATTAGAGTATCATGTATGTAATACATTTCAGTTAAGTAAAATAGTGTATCATTATCCGAAATTAGGTGTCCGGAGTTATGGAAATCATGTGACTTAATTTAGGAATAAATAATATCAAATATTTCATACTCTTTACAACCATTAAAAATAGTAACACAACAAAGCACATAAATAAGTGGAGCCAAGCAGTGCTAGGGTAAGGTCAGCAAGCAATGTAAATCGCTATAGTGCACGGCGGAACTACGGGAACGACTCGAGCATTGAAACACTATTCTGTTATCTGGCAGAGTTCCGTCCGGGTGGTCTAGCGATAAAGCGCTGAGCTCTAAACTCGCCTACCAGGCGGAGCATGAAATACCCAGAGGGTTTAAGCGCATCCATTTCAGCTACCACGAAACCCAGAGGGTGTAAGGCACATTGCCTATTGGGTAGCCCGAGAAATGGGCTTTCGCCAGAAGGCTAGTGGGGCCAGATGCCGAGTAAGAACTTGCATAAAGTATTTGTACCACATAAGCACACACATATAAACAATAATAACAACCACAACACGATCCACCAAGACTGAGTAGGCGAACTACTCCGCCAAGCTACCACAAAACCCAAAAGGGTATAAGGCGGGAAAACCTATTGGGTAGCCCACAGAGCAGTCTCTCACGGCGCCTACCCTAAAGGATAGTTTGTTAGAGGGCTTTAGCTTAAAGTAACTACAACCTGGCAACCACCCCGTCAAAATACCACAAAACCCAAAAGGGTATTAGGCTTCGTAATGCCTATTGGTTAGCCCGCAGAGTGTCTCTCAGATGACAATCCCGAAGGACCGTTCGCCCGAGAGCTTTAACCAGAATACCTGCAACCTGCACCACCGTTAGTCCAAATACCTGCAGAACCATTAGTCTAAAAAATATAAAAAATACAAATAAATTTCAAAAATTACAACGAGCATCCAGGTACACAAATACAAGTTAAGATACATTCAATGGTACAAACCAACACTCAGAACACTGATAAAAGTATTTATATAGTTTTTTTCAACAAAATTGCTAAACTAATTAACAGTACACCCAGGGAGGAGTACTTGTTACAGGAGAAAATTACTCGCATAATATCGCGAAAACACCCGACACCACGTGCATAAGCGTGCACTCTAGGGAGAGAAAGTATGGAAGAGAGAGAAAGTGGAGGAGAGAGAGGAGATTTTTAGTGAGAGAGAGGATAGAGAGGGGTGGCCATGAGCTCTAAAGAGAGGGAAGATTAGAGAGAAAGTGAGATGGTGAGATTTTTAGAGAGAGATGAGAGAGGATGCATGAGGTTGGGGAGAGGAAGAGATGGGAGAAAATCAGAGAAAATGAGAGAGGGGATGAGTTACAGAGAGAGAATGGGAGAAAATGGAGAGAAAGTGAGAGAAAGTAGAAAGAGATAGAGTATGTGCGGCAGAGAGAGGAGAGAGAGGAGAGAAGAGAGAGAAAGTGGTGGGGGTGATGATGGTAATGGTTAAAGAGAAGAAGGTAGTGTTTATGTGGTGGTGGTGATGGTTAGAGAGAGTAAAGTGAGAGGGAGAGTGTTTTGATGTAGGTTTCTAAAGAGAGAAGTTGAGAGTGTGGTGTGTGATGGTGGAGGAGGATGGAGTAAATGGCGGAGAGGGTGGCGATGATGAGGAGGGGTGACGGTTATGGTGGCATGGGGAGAAGGTTAGATAGAAAGGGAGTTGTAAAGAGAGATTAGAGAGATAAAAGAGGAGGTCAAATTTTTAGGGAGTTTTGGTGAGAGAAAGAAGAGATAAAAAGGAGAGGGGAGATGGCTTCTAGGGGAAGCCTTAGGAAGGCTTAGGGAGAAGCCAAAATTGGCTTGGAGAGTAAGAACATGTAGAAGGTTGGAGAGAAATGAAGAAAAAGAAGAAATGAAATGAAATGATAAGAAAAAAAAGGAGAAAGTGAAAGGAAAAAGAAAAAGAAAGAAGGATAGAGTAAAAAAATTCAGCCCATAAAAGAATAAAATAAAAAAGAAAAAGAAGAAAAAAGGGAAAAGAAAGGAAAAAGAAAAGAAAAGGAAAGGAAAAGAAAGGAAAACAAGAGAAAAATTAAAGGAAAAATAAAAATAAAAGTTTTGAAAAAAAATATCAGACAAAGTCTAGACCTAAGGGTGAGTCTGGTGTCAAATTTCAGGTCAAACAGAAGTCAAAAAGTACATAAAATGATGCGAATACGATTGAAAATCAGAAACCGTAACAGGGTACGTATTCTGGAATAGAGTATTTCAACTATACTTATGCCTTGTGAATGCTTGTTTATCATCATGTGTGGCGCCCCGCTCTCGCGGATACGGGGACGCCACTACGACGTGCATACGCAGGGCGATGGTACCATCACGTATGTACGCTAAGTATCAATACAACACAATACAGGGATCAGAGTGCGAAAATACGTGGCGTTATACATTCCAACACAAAATAGTACAAGTACTCAGTCATCACTGATTGTGATATGATATTACATAAATATTACATCACCATACAAAAGTAGACTGTACAGGGTACAAAAGATAAGGACTCACGAGATGGAAGAGAGAATCTCGCGAGCGGGGAAGACAGGATGAAGTTACAGTTGATCCGCCTGCTCCTCGAAGAAAGCCTGGTCTTCAGCTGATGGGTCCACCTCAGTCCAAGCTGCTAAATCTGGACATATAAATTCAAGATTGTTAGTGGGCAACCCAATCAGTGCAAGAAGAACCCAAATGGTAAGTATAAATAAAAGTAAGTGCATCAGGTCAAGTATAATGTACCCAAATCAATAAGAATGGAATAACCATAATAAATAGTGATATATGGAAATGACATTGAAATTTATGTGGCATGAAATAAAAGCAAGTGTAGCAGGTCAATTGTCATGTAATCAAATTAGCAAGTATGTGAAAGTACACCTAGAGGGAGGTGAATAGGTGTAAGGCTAATCTAATTATAAATGATACGGAATTAAAACTAAATGCAACACACTTAGTGTAACCAAAGAGTGTAGCAGAATTTTCGGTGAAGGGCTCTGGACTATCTCCTCTAAATTCCTCTAAATAAGAGTTGAGGAGCTATATGAAACTCTCTTGGTTGAACACAAGTATGGCACACAACCAAACCCAAGCATATATATAATATGAATAATATGATGTAATGCACAATATAAGAGAGAGTTAGAGAAAGTGGATCAAACGCAAACACAAAAATATGTTTCGAGGTTCGAGCTCACAGCTCTACATCCCCGCCTTCACACAAAGGATTTCCACTATAGCGTCCACACAGGACTTCCCACATAGGAAATCTCCACTGAAGATTTGGGCAAATATAATTTAGAATACACAACTCCTCTCTCAACCAATACAACCTCTCACTAGAGGCAAGGCACAACACAAATCACCTCTACACTTAGAGGGATAGACACTTGCCAAACAAATATCAACCTCACACTTGAGGGATAAGGCACAAAGCCAACACAACTAGAATCACCTCTTCACTAAGAGGGATACCAACACAACCTCCACTATCACCTCTCACTAAAGGGATATCAATACAATCACCTCTCACTAGAGGGATATCACAAATTAAGGAGGGGGTACAACACTTGGTGGTATCAACAACGACAAACCAATCTTTTCTCACAAAAACAAGATCCTAATAGATAGGATAGATATGATAGCTCAAGTGTGAGAAAATATAATGTTTGAAAATGAAAACAACAAAGAAAAATACTTGAGAAAATCACAAGATAGATATTGAAATAAAGATCAAAAAGCAATTCCCAAATACTCTATTTTTCTTTAAATTTTCCAACACTTCTAAAACAAATAAGGATTGATCTTTTTAAACCAAAAAATTCTTTTGAAAACTTGCTGTTAAACACTTATAAAGGTGGGAAAAATTTCTCTCTAAAAACTTATCCAAAAAAGCCAAGGATATGAGGTATTTATAGCCCCAATCCAAATCTGCCCGTTGGCGCAGGAAAGGGCAGATTTGCCCTTCCGGTCGACCGCCAGGTCGACCGGCCCAACGGTTATATTTATGACTGTTGTGCCTCCGGTCGACCGCCCGGTCGACCGGGACTAGATACAGAGAGCAACAGCTCTCTGCCGGTCGGCCGGCCGGTCGACCGGGGCCATTTCCAGATAGCAGAGCTCTCTGGACGGTCGACCGCCCGGTAGACCGGCCCACCAGCCCATGGCTGCGTGCACGTCTGTGCATGTCGGTCGACCGGACCGGTCGACCAACTACCGGTCCGGTCGACCGGCAGACAGCCAGGTCAAACTTTTAGGGATTAAAAATTTGGGTTTTTATCTTTAAGTAAATCCCATAAAATCACATAAAATCAACAAAAATCAGTTCTTATTAGATCTTTGAAATACAAATATGTGTGATAAAAATTCAATACATATTTCAAACAATTTGAACCATTTTTTGTGTTCTTTAAATTTTGCCTTAAACTAAAATATGTATTTTCTAAACTTGGATTTTTAAATGGAAAATCGTTTTCTCCAAACTCATGTAAATACAAAAACATGATATTGAAACAACTTTTAAGCATGTTGTATATGGATAGAATCTAATATACATGAACGATATTATTTTATGTTTTTGACTTGAAATCCAAAAAATATGTTTTGTTTAAATACAAAACTCCAAACACATGAATAGCCTATCAAAATAAGTTTTTCTAAATAGATGAAGCATAGATGTATATGAATCAACTCTAATATACATTAAACCATGTAAACCTATTTTGATCTTATCTATTCATGAAAACCAAGATCGGTTAAACCGAAAAACTAAAATATGAAACTTGTGTGTGTATTGTGAACTTGAGCATATCAACACTATTAACCTTTACACAAGATCTAAATAAAATCTTAACTAAACAAACCGATGTCTTCTTGTAGAACTCCGTCTCCAAGTTGACTCGATCCAAACACGATCCAACGAGCTTGACTCCAACCGAGTGCTAGATGTGATCTTGACGCTTGAGCTCTTGAATCACCATGTGAAAGCTCCAAAACACCTTTGTTGAAGCTAATCACTCACTAATATCTTGATCAAATATCTGAAACTAAATATAATAAGATTATTAGTAAACAATAACTACATGAGTTTATCATCATCAAAACTAAAGTGAAGGGCTTCTGGGCCAATAATCTCCCCCTTTTTGATGATGACAAAACTCACGGAGTTATATATATGTGAATTAAAGTTAAGCTTCATAGAAGCTCCCCCTTAACTCATGCATAATAATAAACATAAAGATATTCAATGAATGCTCAGCATAAATATGCATAAACATGATATTTGATACCAATGAAATAACATGCTCTTGATACCAACAAAAAATGCTCTTGATATCAATGGTAAAAGATAACAAATTAAACAAACATGCATATATAAAACTTCAAATTTCTCTCCCCCTTTTTGTCAGTTCATCAACAAAGGGGTATAAAACAAACTTAAAATAATTTTTTTTGTTTATCAAAAACAAACAATAAAGTCATATCAAAACTTTTAATACCAAATTATGATACCAAAAGAAAATAAACAAAAAATATGATATTTAAGATAC
The DNA here is from genome assembly GCA_038442645.1 of Agave tequilana. Classification (NCBI taxonomy): domain Eukaryota; kingdom Viridiplantae; phylum Streptophyta; class Magnoliopsida; order Asparagales; family Asparagaceae; genus Agave; species Agave tequilana. The sequence goes on from JAVJIF010025912.1 coordinate 18,567, forward strand.
CAAAAGATATCAATTGAAAATATCTTGTAAACTTTTAATACCAATGAAAATGAAACATTCTATGTTTTGATACCAATTGAAAAATATATGTATATTGTAAATCATGATACCAATTGTTAACATTTTGTAATTTTGATACCAAATGAAAATATTTATAATTTTGATATCAATTGAAAGTGAAAGCCAAATATTTTTCATTAAGAGCATAGGAAACCAATTGAAAAATAAAATACCAAATCATATCATTTTTCATCATAAAGAGTGAGAGTAAGATACCAATTGAAAATACAATCGATTGAAAACTAAAACATGAAATTTTCTCCTCCTTTATGAAATACCAATAAAAATGATGTATAAGCTTGTATAAGATACCAATTTGAAAATAATTGTCATTAAGGAGTAAATCAAGCTTAGCATAAATATAATTTATGCTTTAAGATGTAAATATATAGTAAGCACAATCAAATCAAATATATATGTATGAAAAAGCAAATACCAATAGAAATTGATACTTATAGAAAATCAAAGATGAGTATACAAACATGAAAATATCAATTGGGATACCAATTGAAAATATGATGAGGATCAAGTGTATATCTCATAAATGCCTCCCTATCATGCACATGTTAAAAGGTTTTCAATTAAGCATACAAGGTATGGTCGCCCATCCAACCGCCCATTGATGGAAGGGGTTTTCAAAAATAAGTTTGAAACTAGTTTAAACAAATTTGAAAACTCTACCACGTGAAGAATACGCAACTAGTTTAATGATAAACTTGTAAACTAGTACAAAATCCTTCAAGTAAGGAATAAAACAATAACATATCAATGAAAACATGAAAATCACACAATCATCAACACTCAAAATCTATAAAGCACATATCATACTCATGAAAACAAAGTCATGAGAAAACATTAAGTAAAGTAAGTGTATAAGAGTGATGTGAAAGGCATAATCATAGAAGTAGGGAATTAAGCTCAAATATGAAATTCCTTACCAAAAACATGAAAATCATCAAAACTAAGAATCCTTCAAGGTATATGTATGATTTGTCAAAACTAAAGGTATACATACATATCCAAAGATAATTGAGTCTATAAAGAGATTTTGCATGAAAAATAAATGACTCAAGGGTATACATGTATATTCAATAGTTTAGACAAAATTAACATATACATGAAGTTAAACTGTATTACATAAAAACATGTCCAAAAATAGGAAATACAAATCAAAATATATGAATCATAAAAACTAGGCTATGCTAGTACATCTAATGGGTACAAAAGAGCAATCAAGCACAAAACATATAATAATCTATTTGTGGCTCACTAGTTGTACAAGTATATATCCAAATTTTAATGAAGGCTACATTTAAACAAGTAATCAAAACATGAAGCATAAAACAAAATATAATCAATAAGATCATTAGGTAAATGCACATGTTATTAGAGCTATGATATACATAATAGCTAAACAAATGTGAGAACACAAAATATGGGTCCATATAAAAATGAGTGTATCTCAAATACTACACATGTATATCACAAGTCTAATATCATGGCATTTAACATACTAATCATGAAAAACTAAAACATGCTAAAAATCAACAATGAAAGCATGTAAATATAAATGGGAGATAGAGATCGTTACCAAAACCAAGAGGGTACATCTCTATGTCTTCAAACCAAGGTGGTCTTCCCACCAAACTTTCTTTGAAAGTGATGCATCCAAAATTGTCACCTTTAAGCTCGGAACACATCCACCTTAAGGCACCATCACTCTCACGTCAAGTGAGAGCCCACACCTACATCAAATAAAATAGGAGTGGTCTTTGGTACCCATACTCTTTTGGGTCTATGGGGGTTAGCACCTTTCCTAAACCAAACAAATCTATTTGCTAAATTTACAACATGTACTTTATCATAACAAAACTTAGTAAGGTGGCCCTTACGTCTACAATGTGTACAAGTGTACACATGAGCATACATGGTGTTGTGTGAATGTTTGTGGGAAGCATGTGTATGCCGTGGTTTGTGACCATACATAGGAGAAACATGTTTCTTTCGAAATATAGATTCCAAACGTGTGTGGTTCATGGCACATTAGCTCAAAGTGGAGCCCAAACAATCAACAGTTTTCTTCAAAATGCAAATATCATTTTTAATACTTGAAGATAAAGTGAAGCATGCAATAGGTAAGTTAGATGATGAAGCTACACTAGCATGGCAAATATGAGTATCTAAATCATTTTTTAAAGAAATATTTTTGTTAGAAACAAATCCAAATCCTTTGAAATTAAAATAATTTTCATTTTTAAAAATTCATTCTCTTTTATAACACAATTAAGTATTGAAGTTAAAGTCTCATTTTTCTTCAAAATATTTTCACAATCATTTTTATTTTTTAAAATTTTATTTTTATTTAAGGCGAGTTCAAGTTGGGATTTCAATGAGTCACGTTCATTTGAAATCAAATCTTCTCTTGCAAAGTCACATCAAGTTTTGAAACCAAATCCTCATTTTCTTTATTAAGTTCAAAATTTTTCTTTTTCAAAGCTTTATAATTTTCTAACAATTTTTCACAAACAATGAAAAGTTCTTCATTTAATGCATCGTCATCAATATATTCATCATAAGAAGAACTAGCACTATCTAGTTGAGTATCCGAATGTATCTCAAGGGAGTCATTCCCTTGGACCATGAATCAACGTTGATCGGACTCTTCTCCACTAAATTCCTTCTCCACTTGGATTGGCAATTGAAACTTTGGAGAGGTCAATATGTTCCACACTGCAAAGGCAGAATCACAATGAAAAATCATGTTTAAATATTCTTTGCTAAGTGATTTTCTAAGTGCCTCTAGGGCTAGTGCATTGGCTTCTAAATGCTTGCTATTACTAAGGTAGGATTCGTTAGTAATGGTAAGGTAAACTTTAAAACCTATGGCTTTTAAATGCCAACTCATCATGACCTTCCATATATCAATTTTTGAGATATCAAACATGGGAGGGCAATCCATGAGTGCAAACTATATGTGTGCAAATGTAAATCTAGATTAGCAAAACTAGGATCTCACTCCTACGTGGTTAAACCTAACATCAGGAGCGTAAACTCTGATACCAATTGAAAGTACACCTAGAGGGTGGTGAATATGTATAAGGCTAATCTAATGACAAATGATGCGAAATTAAAATTAAATGCAACACACTTAGTGTAACCAAAGAGTGTAGCCGAATTCCCGGTGAAGGGCTCTGGACTATCTCCTCTAAATTCCTCTGAATAAGAGTTGAGGTGCTATATGAAGCTCTCTTAGTTTAATACAAGTATGGCACATAATCAAACCCAAGCATATATATGATATGAATAATATGATGCAATGCACAATATAAGAGAGAGTTAGAGAAAGTGGATCAAACGCAAACACAAAGATATGTTTCGAGGTTCGAACTAACAGCTCTACGTCCCCGCCTTCACACAGAAGGATTTTCACTATAACGTCCAACAGGGCTTCCCACACAGAGAACCTCCATTGAGGATTTGGGCAAATACAGTTTGGGAGTACACAACTCCTCTCTCAACCAATACAACCTCTCACTAGAGGCAAGGCACAACACAAATCACCTCTACACTTAGATGGATAGGCACTTAGCCAAACAAATATCAACCTCACACTTGAGAGATAAGGCACAAAGCCAATACAACCACAATCACCTCTTCAGTAAGAGAGATACCAACACAACCTCCACTATCACCTTTCACTAGAGGGATATCAATACAATCACCTCTCACTAGAGGGATATCACAAATTAAGGAGGGGTACAATACTTGGGGGTATCAACAACCACAAACCAATCTTTTCTCACAAAAATAAGATCCTAATAGATAAGCTAGATATGATAACTCAAGTGTAAGAAAATAAAAGTGTTTGAAAATGAAAATAACAAAGAAAAATACTTGATAAAATCACAAGATAAATGTTGAAATAAAGATCAAAAAGCAATTCCCAAATACTCTATTTTTCTTTGAATTTTCTAACACTTTTAACCAAATAAAGATTGATCTTTTAAACCCAAAAACTCTTTTGAAAACTTGCTATTAAACACTTGTAAAGGTGAAAAATTTCTCTCTAAAAACTTATCCAAAACAGCCAAGGATACGGTGTATTTATAGCCCCAATCCAAATCTGCCCGTTGGCAGCAGGAAAGGGCAGATTTGCCCTTCCGGTCGATTGGCCCAGCGGTCATATTTATGACCGTAATGCCTCTGGTCGACCGCCCGGTCGACCGGGACTGGACACACAGAGCAGCAGTTCTCTGCCGGTCGGTCGACCGGGGCCATTTCCTGATAGCAGAGCTCTCTGGACGGTCGACCGCCCGGTCAACCGGCCCACCAGCCCATGGCTGTGTGCACGTCTGTGCACATCGGTCGACCGGACCAGTCGACCAACTACCGCTACGGTCGACCGGCAGACAGCCAGGTCAAACTATTAGGGATTAAAAACTTGAGTTTTTATTTTTAATTAAATCCCATAAAATCACATAAAATCCACAAAAATCAGTTCTTATTAGATCTTTGAAATACAAATATGTGTGATAAAAGTTCAACACATATTTTAAACAATTTGAACCATTTTTGTGTTCTTAAAATTTTACCTTAAACCAAAATCTGTATTTTCCAAACTTGAATTTTTAAAATGGAAAATCGTTTTCTCCAAAACTCATGTAAATACAAAAGCATAATATTGAAACAACTTTTAAGCATGTTTTATATGGATAGAATCCAATATACATGAAGATATTATTTCTATGTTTTTGACTTGAAATCAAAAAATAAGTTTTGTTTAAATACAAAACTCCAAACACATGAATAGCCTATCAAAATAAGTTTTTCTAAATAGATGAAGTATAGATGTATATGGATCAATTTTAATATACATTAAACCATGTAAACTTGTTTTGATCTTATCTATTCATGAAAACTAAGATCGGTTAAACTGAAAATCAACAAAATAAAACTTGTGTGTATTGTGAACTTGAGCATATCAACACTATCTACCTTTACACAAGATCTAAACAAAATTTTAAACTAAACAAACCGATGTCTTCTTGTAGAACTCCGTCTCCAAGTTGACTCGATCCAAACACGATCCAACGAGCTTGACTCCAATCGAGTGCAAGATACGATCTTGACGCTCGAGCTCTTGAATCACCATGTGAAAGCTCCAAAATACCTTTGTTGAAGTTAATTACCTACTAATATCTTGATCAAATATCTGAAACTAAATATAACAAGATTATTAGTAAACAATACTACATGAGTTAATCATCATCAAAACTAGAGTGAAGGGCCTCTGGGCCAACAGCATGGAGTAACTTCAATAAATAGTAAGTAAGAAAATGATAATAAAATTCATATTGCATGAAGTCAATTATCAAGTTATTATTAAGACTCGTTTAATTTGTATGTTTCGGTATATAGCCTGTACCATATACTTCCGCATACAAGTCAAGCGAGGTTGGTTATTAAAAATTGATGGGGAATGACAAACCATGTTTAGAATGGGTCCGTGCATGCCCGGGACAACGGTCCAGGAGTATCCGGTACTGAGCCGGAACGTACCGCTAGGTACTGGACTTACTATATGCCCGAAGGTCTTAATATATGCCCGAATAGGAATAGAGTGTCGTCGTTCCTCACAGGATATACCCAGGGGATTATAGCACACCCGACAAGCAGGCAAGGGGGTAGGGGTGCCAGTACACCCCTCGGAAGCGCCTGGTGGTCTCCAGGTAGAATCCAATAGGAATCAGTTGTATAACATATGTATGGCCATAATAAACACAGGCGCTATATCGATACCCATCAATTTCTCCCATCCCGGTGTAAGTTGCTTAAATATAACAGTGTCAAATAATAAAGTCCACAGGATATTCACAAAAGTCCAATATCCATGGTTATCCTATTACGGGGGTCAACAGGAGTATAATATCAGGAGTAATGTCAGGAGCCTCCCTATTTCAAGGGTTCAAGTATACAGGAGTTCAGGAGTACATGAGTTTAGGAGTACCAAATGTCTGATACTAATATAATAATCATGCTAAGTCCCCATAAAAGTGATAGTCATGGATATGCTATATAATACAGGTATCAATGGTGATAGTGTCTGGTCAAGGGTCAGATGTCAAGTCAATGTACTTGTACCATATGAAAACATGTCAAGTAACGGTTAACATGTGTCATATACCGGGGTCAGGATCAGGTGACAAGTATGACATATATCAAGTACCGGTGTCTAATATCAAGTGCCGTGGATCAGGTATCAAGTGCCGGTGTTAGATATCAAGTGTCGTGGATCATGTATCAAATATAATATATGAAGTGTCGGTATCATAAATCATGCATCAAGTATAACATGTCAGGTGTCGGGTAAATACCGAGTACAATACTTTCTATAAGCTTGTATAACAATAAATCATGTACTAAATATTACATCAGCAAGTATTAGGCATGTTACGGTAATAATAAGATATCCACATATAAATATCATGCTATAAATCAAGGGTAGTTATTTCTAAGTTTAATATAAACACTCGCCTGAAATCTGAATGAAATACTGGTTAAAATTTGAGAAATCTGCGAATCCGTGCGAGCAAGCCGCTAACCCATAATTATATATTAAAATATATAAATATAAATATATATATATAAATATTAGAGAGAGAATGAGAGAGGAGAGAGAAAGTTGTAGGAAGGAGAGAGAAAGAAAATAGGGTATTTTTAGAAAGGAATTAGGAATTAAAAGGGGAGGGGTATGGTTGTAAATATGGGGGAGTAATTTGGGAATGAGGGGATGGGTATTTTAGGGAATTTAGGAAAGTGTGTTTATTTTAGGAAAAGAAAGAAAGAAGAAAAGAAAAGAAAAGAAAGAAATAAAGAAAGAAGAAGAAGAAAGAAAGAAAGAAATGGAGGTGCTGGGGAGGTGGCCGGCCACCGCCGGCAGCCTGGCAGCGACACCGGGGGAGGGGGTGGCGCGCGAGCGTGGCTGCCCTAGGGGAGGGGAGGAGGGGAGTGGTTGGGTTTGGTTGATGGTTGTTGGTGGAGGTGGTGATGGTAGTTGGTGGAGGTGGTGGTGGTAGTTGGTGGTGGTGGTGCTTGTGGTGGTTGTGGTGATTGTTGGAGGTGGTGGGAAGTTAGAGGAGGAGGAGGAGGTGATGATGGGGTGGTGGAAGTGATGAATTTGATGGAGGTAGTGGTGAATTTTGGAGGAGGAAGGGAGGTGGTGGGTTTTGATGAAATTGAAAGTGGAGAGTGGTTGGTAGAGGTTAAAGGAGATGGTGGAGTGGAGAGAGGTGTGGGGGAGTGGTTGGCCGGCGGCCTATAGGGGAGGCGGTGGTGGGGGAGATGGAGGCGGCGGTGGAGTTGAAGATGGGTTGGTTTGCTTAGTTGAAGGAGATGGAATTTTGAATTATGAAATGAAAAGGAAAAAGGAAGATGAAGGTTAAATAGAAAAGATAAGGAAAGTGATATGATGAAATGGGATGGGGGAGAGGGGCTGTAGCAGCAGCCCATCATGGCCTGGCTGCTGCTGCAGGCGGCGAGCGGCGGGCGGCTGTGGCAGGGGATGGGGAAAGTCAAAGGGGAAGAAAAGAAAAGAAAGAAAAAGAAATAAAATAAAGGAAAAGGAAAAAATAAGGAAAAAGAAAAGAAAATAGTAAAAAAATTTATTATTAAATAATTAATTTATTAAAATATCTGGGAGTATAAAGTAGGAGAGTAGAGAAAGGAAAACCAAGAAAAATTGTTGGTAAATAATATTATTATTTTAATAGCGCAAAAATTTGACTGCTTCAGAAACGTTCCAAAAAATTTTTAAAAATAGAAAATATTATCCTAAGATGCTTGATGAAATCGGATTCAAGAAATTCGATATATTTTTCAAATTAAAAATCTTAGAATATTCCGGCAATACCAGTCGACACAAGAATCGGCCAAATTTTTATAAATTTACAAAAATCTCAAAAAATATATTTTGATAGAAAATAAAATTCTAAGAAGTAACGTGAAAGCCATTTTGAAAATTCAATCCCATTTGAAAACTAAAATATGGGAATCAGTCAGCAATGCCAACCGATATTGGTTTTTGAAGATTTTGCAGAAAAAATTTAAAAATTTTCAAAAAATCATGAAAAAACTAAAATATTAAAAAATAGTGTTTGAAACTAAAATCGATCAAATCAAACTTATAAAAGGTCAAATCGGACAGCAGGCTAGTATCGGGTTCCCGGTCCGGGTCAGTGCTTACTCTAGGTCTGAGAATCCAGATCCGATACACAATAATATAAGCAATCACAACTCAAAAGCAAGTACTGGAAGAAAATGAACAATACGGTCAAAAAAATTTGGGATACGCATTAGGGTACGTATCCCGGGAACGGGGTGCTACGATCTACCCATCTAACAAAAAATTTCGTCCTCGTAATTTTGATAAGGAAAGAGATGAACATGGAAATGAAGAATTGATAAGACAAGAGATGGAGTTCATGAGAAAATTATCACTCAAGGCTCGAATAGATGCGGGTAATGGTCACGAATGACGTCTTCCCGCTCCCAAGTGGCTTCTCCCGGACTATGCCTGTTCCATGAAACTAGCACCAACGGGATGGTCCAATTCTTCAGGGTCTTAACACTTTTGTCCACTATAACCATTGGTTGCTCAGTATATGACAAATCTGGCTGCAACTCCAACGCTGAATAATCCAATACATGGCTCTCATCCCTGATATATCTTCTCAGCTGTGACAAATAAAACACATTGTGTACTCCCTCCGGTGATGACGGCAGTGCCAATCTGTAGGCCACTTCTCCTACTCGCTCCAATATCTCGAACGGGCCTATATACCTTGGACTCAGCTTTCCACGTGCACAAAATCTGATCACTCCCTTGGTCGGAGATATCCTCAGAACACATGCTCTCCCACCTGAAACTCCAACGGTCTTCTATTAGAATCTGCCCAACTCTTCTGTCTATCTTGTGCTGCACGAAGGTGCTCTTGTATGGTCCTAATCTTATCCACTGCTTGTACTATCACATCTGATTCCAAATGTCTTCTCTCACCAGCTTCATCCCAACACAATGGTGATCTGCATCTCCTGCCGTATAGGGCTTCGAACGGAGCCATCTTGATGCTCGCCTGATAGCTGTTATTGTAGGAAAACGCTGCCAAATGTAGATGGTCTTCCCACGATCCCTTGAAATCTATCTACAAGCCCTCAACATGCCTTCTAGGATCTGAATGGTTCGTTCGGACTGCCCGTCTGTCTCTGGATGATAAGATGTGCTAAACTTCAGATGGGTCCCCAGACTCTCTTAAAAGCTCTCCCAGAAGCGAGATCTGAACCTCGTGTCTCTGTCCGACATGATACTAATAGGAACTCCATGCAGCCGAACTATCTCTCTCCTGTACTTGTCTGCCAAAAGCTTTGTAGATTACCCCACTCTGAAGGGTATGAAATGTGCTGACTTAGTGAGACGGTTAACAACTACCCATACTGCATTGTTCTCCGTTGGACTGCGAGGTAAAGCGGTGACAAAATTCATAGTGACATGCTCCCACTTCCATTCTGGTATTGGCAAAAGTTGTAGTAATTCAGCTGGTCTCTGGTGTTCAGTCTTCACTTGCTGACACACTAGACACTTCGTCACATATTGTGCAATCTCTCTCTTCATCGGATTCCACCAGAAATGTTGCTTCAGATCCTGATACATCTTAATTCCTCCAGGGTGTATAGAGTAAGCTAAGCTGTGGGCCTCGGCTAAGATCTTCTGTCAAATCTCCCCCTGAGATACACAAATTCCGCCCCTGAAATAGAGTGTACCATCAGTATGTATGCAAACATCTGACCTCAGCCCCACTTCCACTTGCTCCCTGAACTTTAGCAATCTGGGATCTTCTCTCTGTGCTTCTCTGATCTCCTCCATCAATGGCTAGATCTGAAATGCCATCAACTGTACGGACTCACTGGCCTTCTGATTCATCATCAAGTCTAGCCACCTCATTTCCTTGAATAACTCCTCTTGTTGAGTGAGCAACACTACCATGTTGCTTCAGGTCTCCTCCTCAAGGCATCAGGCACAATATTAACCTTGTCAGGATGGTATTGCAGATTTATATCATAATCTGCCATCAACTCAAGCCATCGCCTCTGCCTCATGTTCAACTCCTTCTGGGTAAAAATGTACTTCAAGCTCTTGTGATCGGTGTAAATCAACACTCAGTCACCCAGCAGGCAATGCCTCTATATCTTCAATGCAAAGATCACAGCAGCCAACTCTAGATCACGCGTTGGGTAGTTCTTCTCATGTGACTTTAATTGCCTGGATGCATAAGCTATCACATGTTCATGCTGCATCAATACACATCCAAGACCCTTCCCTGATGCATCACTGTATACCACGATTCCTCCTGTCCCTGAGGGTGTCTTCAAGATTGGAGCTGAAATCAACTTGTTCTTCAACTCCTCAAAAGCAAACGCACACTCCTCAGTCCATATGTACTTATCTCCCTTCCTGGTAAGCTTGGTCTAAGTAGTTGCAATCTTAGAGAAGTCCTGGACGAACCTCCGATAATATCCAGCTAATCCGATGAAGCTCCTGATTGATTGAGGTTCAACCTGCACAAAAAATACAGAATTTCAGAACTTTTATAATAATAGTGCAAGATGCTCAATTCTACCGCTATAGTAAGTGGCTATGCGGCTCGCGATCCACAAGGAGGGACTAGCGATGGAAGCTTTTTAGTAAGTTCTCTTTTATGCTACAAAGAATGGTTAAAATTCTTCAATTAGTTCTTTAAAAGAAAATGAAAAATGAAGTTAAAGATAAGTTAGGAAGAAAGTGGTTGATAGAGAAGGTGGAGAAATGGAATTGGATATGTACAAAGAAATGAAAAAGGTTGAAAGAAATTTGAAAGATTGTAGTGTTGGTAATTTACACTAAACTTAAAAGAAAAGAAAACCTAAAAGAAAAACTTACCTCCTTTGGTTGATAACTTACCTGGAACCCTTGCATGTTTTACCTTACTTCGCAGGCGATCAACGCATAACCCATAAGATCGAGCTCAGTCCCCATTCACATGACATCATCAAGATGAACAGGAATGAAATGATACGGAATCTTGAGGAGGAGAACATCATCATGAAATATCGATGGCACTCACACAAACATAGATATACTGATGCTTCTAGATTCACTTGGATGCTCATCATAACCAAAAGAGGAAAAGTAGAAAGAAGAAGAAGAAAACAAAAGTAAAGACGAACATAAAAAAAAGTTACCTTTTATTGCTTATAGAAACGATGGAAGAAAGGAGGAGGGTACATCGATGTCACTCTCAACATAAGCCTCTCTCTCTTACATGAATCTCAGTCTAACCTATACTTACAAAGAAATAAAAATTACATAAAAGGAAAATAAAAACTTACACTAAAAAAGAATGAAAAACTGGCCTAAAATCTATCTCTGCTTGGTCCTTCCCCTTTTGCCTTTGGGATTGCAGGTATTTATAGGAGAAATGTAGAGGGTAGAGGAGTTTGAAAATAAGAGAAGCTGGCTATTTCTGAATTTGAATCCTCCCCTTATCTTCAAACTTGATTTGATGTGGATGTTCAGTTCTGATCTGCAGCTTATTGGCATATTGATTGCTAAATATAGCTTACAAATGATAGAATTAGAAATAATGATTAACTTAAGAGTTGTAGCCCTTTAAGTCCTCTTTCTGGATCATCTTGAATCATCAGATTTGAGTTCTAGTAGCGAAAGTTATGATTCAAATAGTAAAATATATCCAGCCAGAATCTGAGTCAAAATTAGTTCATCTCCTCCGTTGATCTTCTCTCTATCCATTTATTCCTTTGGATTTAGACTCTGTACTTGATGTTATCCGTGGTTGACCTTTAGCTTTAACCAGTTGATTCACTAAAAACTGAATTTAACCAACTAGATTTGGGATCATCCTCCTCTAACCAAATAGATCTAGTTAAATCTGAATTTAACTGATATTTATGTGATTTTATTCTCTTTCTCCTCATGATTATCTTCTGCAAAATAGACATTTAAAACAAGAAATTTAGCAGATTTATTACATGATACATGTGGATATGTAATAAAGAATAATGCAATAAATGTGTGCTATCACTGATCTCTGTTACGGACTTTGGAGTCGACCAATCCTTCACTGCCTGAATCTTACTGAAATCCACCGAGATTCCTTCCTTAGAAACAACATGGCCCAAGAATGCTATACTCTCTAGCCAGAACTCACACTTACTATGTTTGGCATGAAGCTGCTCAAGTCGGAGCGTCTGTAGCACAACCCTCAGATGCTCCGTATGTTTTTCTTCATTCTTGAAATAGACCAAAATATCATCAATGAACACCAACACAAACTTATCCAAATTGGGTGAGAAGATTCTATTCATCAAGTGCATAAGGTGTTCGGCATTTGTAACTCCAAAGGGCATAACCAGGAACTCGTAATGACCATAGCGAGTTCTAAATGCCGTCTTCTGGATATCTTCTTTCTTCACCTTCATCCGATACCCCGACTGCAGGTCTAACTTTGAGAACACTTGGGCCCCATGAAGTTGATCAAAGAGATCATCAATCCTCGGCAAATGGTACTTATTCTTAATGGTGACTTTGTTCAATTCTCTGTAATCAATACACAATCTCTTGCCACCATCCTTCTTGTTTGCCAACAACACTGGTGCTCCCCAAGGTGAAGTACTCGGTCTAATTAGACCCTTGCTCGAATACTCCAGCAGCTGCTCCTTCAATATAGCCAATTTAGTTGGTGTCCAGTACGCTACTTTAGAGATGAGAGTCGCTCCTGGAATAATGTCAATAGAGAACACAACTCTGTCAGGTGGAAGTCCTGATATCTCCTCAAATACATCCAGGAATTCATTCCATATTGACACCGTCTTCTTCTTATCTTCTGCAGTGGCACAATCTAGTTGACCTTCTTTCCTGAGGGACTTACGTTCTCCAAAGAACTGAAACTCCGCTTGGTGTAGAATTCTGAAGATCACCTTCTTGTTCTGACAGTCGATCACCGCATGATACTTACTGAGCCAAGTCATGCCTAGGATCACATCGTATCCTCCGGTGTCCAGTACGAACATGTCGACCTCCAACTTTCTGCCACACAACTCCACATTGCACGCCTTGCAAATCTTGTCAGTAATGACTACCCCATTCCTCGTGCTAATTTTCTACTAGTCACCCGTACATACTAGGGGTATAGAATACAAGGCAATAAATCTACTGGATATGAAGCAATGTGATACACTGGAGTCAAAGAGTGATAGATTGGAACTTAGTGGACCAAGACTGTACTTGCCACTACTTCTCCGGATGCCTCAGCTTCCTCTGCTGTCAAGTTGTAGGCCTGACCTCTCCCACAGCCTACTCCGGTCCTGGGTCCCCTCTGAGCCTGACCCAGAGTCCGAGCTAGGGAAGAAGTGGAGCCCCTCTGCTTACTAGTCCTGGATTCCTCCTCATCGGTGGTGCCAAAAATGTTGGGGCAGCAGCTTGAGCTGGAGGTGCTGGTGGTGCCACTCGTGCTGGAAGTACTGGTGGTCTAGGAGCTACATTCCAGGTCTTCTTGAATGGACACTCTTCTACTGAGTGGTTGCCAGATCCACATGCCAAACACAACCCATTGGCTATACGGTAGTTCCACTGATTGTGTCCAGGCTTCTGACAGTATCCACACACAAGCTGTTGAGAAGGAGGCTAAAAAGGCCGCTTGGCTACTGGGGCACCAAAGATTTGACTGGATTCCCTCTGTGCACCTGCTGGAATTGGCGCTTCATAGGCTTGTGATGTAGCTCAACTCTCCTCTTCTTCTCCAACCCCTGCTCCACATCACGAGTTATAGAAAGAACTTGGGAGTATGTCTTCAGCTGATGGGGTATAAGCAACATCTGGATATCCACCCTCAATCCTTGTTGAAACCTGTTAGCTCTCTTCTCCTCGTCGGCTACCATATATGGTGCAAACTGACTAAGTCTCAAGAATACAGCAGCATACTCATCGACCAATCGATTCTACTGCTCAGCCTAATAAACTGCTCCTCTATCTCCTTCTGAGATTTGCAGGGAAAAATCTCTCATAGAAGCCCTTCAAGAACTGGTTCAAAGAGATGGGCTTCTCCAGCCTCGCCTCTTCGGCTAGCCACCAAGTCCTCGTCACATCTTTCAGCTGAATCTTGGCCACTTCTACCTGGTTCTCATCAGGAATTCTAGCCGCCTTCAGAAGATCGGTTATGTCGATCAACCACTACTCTGCATCTAGGGCTTCTCAGTGCCCGAAAATTCTGCCGGTAGCAACCGCCTGAAATTTGACACAGTAACCGGCCTCTGCTCCCGGGGTGCAGTCAGCAATCCTTGTCGCAAGAGCTTTGTTTGCTGCTGCTAGTTATTCATCATCCCCTGGAGTATCCTCATCATGTCGTTCTCCTCGTACGGACTGTCACGGGAAGTACCAGGACCGTTACGTGTCCCCCGTCTCTCCATATTCGAGCCGACTGAAAAGGTGACAGAATTATGAGATTTCAAAAATCAAGGGATAGATTTTAAGGAAAGAATAGATAACTTCGTACTTGTGATTGGAATGTATAGCAAAGACCCGTGTGAGTGGCAAATTAACCCAATATTAATTTGCAGACCGGCTGTACTGAAGGTATGAGAGCCTAGGCTCTGATACCAACTTGTGGCGCCCCGCTTCCACGTATACGGGGACGCCACTGCGATGTGCATAGCAGGGCGATGGTACCATCACGTATGTACGCTAAGCATCAATACAACACAATACAGGGATCAAAGTGCAGAAATACGTGGTGTTATACATTCTAACACAAAATAGTACAAGTACTCAGTCATCACAGATTGTGATATAATATTACATAAAATCACCAGGTAGTACAAAAATAGACTGTATAGGGTACAAAAGATAAGAATTCATGAGATGGAAGAGAGAATCTCGCTGAGCGGGGAAGACGGGATGAAGTTACGGCTGATCCGCCTGCTCCTCGAAGAAAGCCTAATCCTCAGCTGATGGGTCCACCTCAGTCCAAGCTGCTAAATCTGGACATGCCAATTCAGGGTTGTTAGTGGGCAACCCAGCGAGTGCAAGAAGATCCCAAATGGTAAGTATAAATAAAAGTAAGTGCATCAGATCAAGTATAATGTACCCAAATCAATAAGCATGTAATAACCATAATAAACAGTGATATATGGAAATGACATTGGAATTTATGTGGCATAAAATAAAAGCAAGTGTAACAGGTCAAATGTCATGTAATCAAATTAGTAAGCATGGAGTTACTACAATAAATAGTAAGTATGAAAATGACAATAAATTCATATTGCATGAAGTCAATTATCAAGTTATTATTAAGACTCATTCAATTTGTATGTTTCGGTATATGGCCCGTACCATATACTTTCGCATACAAGTCAAGCGAGGTTGGTTATTAAAAATTAATGGGAACGACGAACCATGTTTAGAATGGGTCCGGTGCATGCCCGGGACAACGGTCCAGGAGTATCCGGTACTGAGCCAGAACGTACCGCTAGGTACCAGGACTTACTATATGCCCAAAGGTCTTAGTATACGCCCGAACAGGAATAGAGTGTTACCGTTCCCCACAGGGATATACCCAGGGGGTTATAGCACACCCGGCAGGCAGGTAAGGGGGTAGGGGTGCCAGTACACCCCTCGGAAGCGCCTGGTGGCCTCCAGGTCGAATCCAACAGGAATCAGCTGTATAACATATGTATGGCCACCATAAACACTGGAGCTATATCGATACCCATCAATTTTTCCGTCCCAGTGTAAGTTGCTTAAATATAATAGTGTCAAATAATAAAGTCCACAGGGTATTCACAAAAGTCCAATATCCATAGTTACCCTATTGCGGGGGTCAACAGGAGTATAATATCAGGAGTAATGTCAGGAGCCTCCCTATTTCAAGGGTTCAAGTATACAGGAGTTCAGGAGTACAGGAGTTTAGGAGTACCAAATATCAGGTAATAATATAATAATCATGCGAAGTCCCCGTAAAAGTGATAGTCATGAATATGCCATATAATACAGGTATCAGGGGTGATAGTGTTCGGTCAAAGGTCACGATGTCAAGTCAATGTACTTGTACCCCATGAAAGCATATCAAGTAAGGGTTAGTATGTGTCATATACCGTCGGTCAGGATCAGGTGACAAGTATGACATATATCAAGTACCGGTGTCTAATATCAAGTGCCATGGATTAGCTATCAAGTGCCGGTGTCAGATATCAAGTGCCATGGATCATGTATCAAATATAATATATCAAGTGTTGGTGTCATAAATCATGCATCAAGTATAACATGTCAAGTGTCGGGTAAATACCAAGTACAATACCATCTATAAGCTTGTATAATAAGAAATCATGCACTAAGTATTACATCAGCAAGTGTTAGGCATGTTACGGTAATAATAAGATGTCCACATATATATATATCATGCCATAAATGAAGGGTAGTTATTTCTAAGTTTAATATAAACACTCGCCTGAAACCTGAATGAAATACCGGTTAAAATCCGAGAAATCCGCGACTCCGTGCGAGCAAGCCACTAGCCCATATTTATATTAAAATATATAAATATAAATATATATATAAATATTAGAGAGGGAATGAGAGAGGAGAGAGAAAGTTGTAGGAAGGAGAGAGAGAAAATAAGGTATTTTTAGAAAGGAATTAGGAATTAAAGGGGAGGGTATGGTTGTAAATATGGGGATGTAATTTAGAAATGAGGGGATGGGTATTTTAGGAAATGTAGGAAAGTGTGTTTATTTTAGGAAAAGAAAGAAAGAAGAAAAGAAAAGAAAGAAACAAATAAAGAAAGAAGAAGAAAGAAAGAAAGAAAGAAAGATGGAGGGGAGGGGAGGTGGCCGGCGGCCTGGCGGCGGTGGCATCGCCGGGGGAGGGGGCGACGCGCATGGCTACCCTAGGGGAGGGGAGGAGGGGAGTGGTTGGGAGTTAGAGGAGAAGGAGGAGGTGATGATGGGGGTGGTGGGAGTGATGAATTTGATGGAGGTGGTGGTGAATTTCGAAGGAGGAAGGGAAGTGGTGGTGGTGGGTTTTGATGAAATTGGAAGTGGAGAGTGGTTGGTGGAGGTTGAAGTAGGTGGTGGAGTGGAGTGGGGGTGTGGGGGAGTGGTTGGCTGATGGCCTTTGGGGGGCGGCGATGGTGGGGGTGATGGAGGCGACGGTGGAGTTGAAGATGGGTTGGTTTGTTTAGTTGAAGGAGATAGAATTTTGAATTATGAAATGAAAAGGAAAAAGGAAGATGAAGGCTAAATAGAAGAGATAAAGAAAGTGTTATGATGAAATGGAATGAGGGGGGAGAGGGGCTGCAGTAGCAACCCATCATGGCCTGGCTGCTGCTGCAGGCGGCGGGCGGCGGGCGGCTGTGGCAGGGGATGCGGAAAGTCAAAAGGGACGAAAAGAAAAGAAAGAAAAAGAAAGAAAATAAAGTAAAAGGAAAAAATAAGGAAAAAGAAAAAAATAGTAAAAAATTATTATTAAATAATTAATTAACATATCTGAAAGTATAAAGTAGGAGAGTAGAGAATGGAAAAGCAAGAAAAAATGGTCGGTAAATAATATTATTATTTTAATTGGGCAAAAATTTGACTGTTTCAGAAACGTTCCGAAAAATTCTAAAAAATAGCAAATATTATCCTAAGATAGCAAATATTATCCTAAGATACTTAGTGAAATCAGATTTGAGAAATTCGATCTAGTTTTCATAATAAAAATCTTGAAATATTCCGGCGATACCGGCCGACTCCAGAAATCGGTCAAATTTTGATAAATTTACAAAAATCTCAAAAATATATTTAGATATAAAATGAAATTCTAAGAAGTAACGTGAAAGCTGTTTTTTAAAATTCAATCCTATTTGAAAACTAAAAATCTGGGAATCAGTCAGCGATGCCGACCGACACCGGTCTGGAGATTTTGCAGAAAAATTCTGAAAAATTTCAAGAAATTATGAAAAATCTAAATATTAAAAATAGTGTCAAACTCAAATCGGTCAAATCAGACTAATAGAAAGGTCAAATCGGGCAGCAGGCTAGTATCGGTTTCCGGGTCAGGGCTTACTTACTCTAGGTCTGAGAATCTAAATCCGATACACAATAATATAAGCAATCACAACCCAAAAGCAAATATTGGAAGAAATTGAACAATACGATTGAGAAAATTTGGGATACGCATCAGGGTACGTATCCCGGGAATGAAGTGCTACATCATGACTCGAATATTGTATGATTGATTTCAATAATAAATTCATGCCACAAATACATTATTATGTAATGAAAATAAGTGTCATGTAACTGCATATTGCATGTCCTCTCCTTATTCATTTATGCATGCTCTGCACACACTGTAAATTTTCTTTATCTTGTTTGTACTTGTCTGAAGATTTTGACTCCCCGGGATTTTCTTACCCTAGATAGCGGAGAATACGCAGGGATATCAGCTAAGGACAAGAAGCATTATGAGGAGCCAGTTAGAACTTAGTAGAAGACTTGAAGACTACTTTTAGTCATTTGCTTCCTTCATAGATGTATGAATAAGATAGTTTGGACTCATTTCTCAGTATTTATATTTGTACCAGTTATTTAGTTTTGTTTCATATATGTGTACTATATTTGAACTTGATATGTATATGCAGTAGATATAAAAAATGACATAATTTGCAGGTTAGCTCCTATGAGCATATCGCCAGCCTAAGTCGCTTGCTTTACTCGTTATAGTGGAAAGCAGGGTATGATAGGGTTTGTTTGGTATCAGAGCATATGTTTAGGTGACACCCACTAATTATAAGACAACAAACATAATAACCTAGGTTCTTACCTGCTGCATACTGATTCACACATATATGCAAACCAGTCTTTTTAGCGCTCAGGATTCTCTTTCTTTAGTTTTTATGTATCTTTTTCTCTTTATTTTCTATTTTCAGAGAGATGTCTCCTCGTCTTTCTTCAAACACTAACACCGATTCTCGTGCCGAAATCCTATAGGTCCTTGCTATTCATCGGAACATCATTGAGGCTGAAACTACTATCTTAGAAAGAATTATTGTTATCAACTATTTGGTTATTGTTTCTTATTGATAATGTTAGTTTTTATATAGTACTAGAATAATACTTATACATGCTATTATTTTGCAATCTAAATATTTAATAATTATTTAGTTTTTATAAGACTTTAGTAACAATTAGCTAACCAGCATTATTGTCGATAGACTTATAATGGATATTTATGAATATCTGGTAGAATAAATTGACTTAACTTCAGAAGTGACTTTGCTTCTTATTTCTTGTTTCAATTATTTCAATATTATATTATAATTGTATTTGTTTATGGATATTCATTGTATTTAATCACCACTAGATATTTGATTTATCTTAGCTGATTATAACTAGCATTATTAAAATGAGTAAAGCAGTTTTATATTTATTGTTGTTATTACTTGTAGTATATGCAAATTTGTTAGTCCACTGTGCTTAGGTTTTATTTAGTGTCTTATATGACTAGTACCGTGTGTGTGTTTTTTATTAAATTTTTATAATATATTTCTTTTAATATTATATTTATATAAATATTCTAATATGCGTTGTTCTAGTTAATCCAGTGTTATTTTTTATGTAGTGGCTTTTCATTACATATTTATTTTTCTGCTAGTATAATTCTACATTAATCTATAATAGGTTTGTAAATTATAAGATTGTACCGACTTCTACTTATTTTTTTAATAATTATTTTCTATTGTATGTGTTGAGCTAAACCTGCATAGAAAAATATAGAGTTTAGGAACAGTGCTAGATCCTCGATGCTACCGTGTAGCCTAAGGCTAACGGGTCGTGATCCACAGGGAGGGATTGCGATGGAAGCAATTAAGTAAGTTTCTTCTTCTAATTTACAAAAACCAGTTTAAAAGTCTTCTTTATTTTTAAAAGAAAAAGAAAATGAAACTATGTTAAGTTACACAGATGTGAAAAATAGAAGGTGATTTGAAATCATTTCATTAAAAGAGTTATCAAGTTAAAAAGAGAAAAAGAAGAAGAAGAAATAGAAGAGGAAAAGCGTTATTTTTAGATGTGTGACTCTAAACTAATGAAATGAAAAAGAAAATAAAAAGAGTACTTACCTCTGTTGTTGAATTATATTGAAGAATTATCTTGAAATAAAGTGAAGCAGTATAAAAGAATAAATGAAAGCAGAGATTCGACTTGATCGAGCACAGTGAAGAAAAGTGAGAAACTTTCATTGATTGTCACCTTCAATATAAGTCTCTTAAGAAAAAATTACAATGATGTCACTCAACAATAATTCTTCATCTTTTTTAATCATGTAACTCTCTCTAACCTAAGTTATAAAGAAAATAAAAATTACATTATAAAAGAAAGAAAAACCTAAACTAAAGCTCTCTCTGCTGGGATCCCTCTGAGTTTTTTTTCTTCTGCCTTCGAGGTATGTAGCTATTTATAGGTAAGAATTAGAAGGATAGGGCGCATATGAAGATAGGGGAGCTGGCGCTCCCCTAGATTCAACAAACAGGCCGTGAAAACACTGCTTTTGCCGCATTTTCACGGCAAGATCTTGGCCATAGGGCCAGGATCTAGGTGCATGTGTCTGTCCACTTGTCCTCTATTCTTTTATCCTCTTAGATTTTGAATATTTTCTCTAGATTTGACGATACATCCTTTCATCCTCAGCAAAACCGTAAGGTTTTCTGCTAATATGTTTTTTCCTTTGAATTTTGACGATATTATCTCATCTGATATACCCAATCTTCAGATAAGACTACTTCTAGAACTTCTGGATTTGAGTCGATCCCTGTTGATTTGAACTTTTGGATTTAATTTGATAGGATTTGTGCTTATCTTCTCTCTATCATATCCTGCATGAATTTAGACATTAAGACAAGTGAGTTGTAGGAATTATTACATATTAAATATAGTAATGTAGTAAAATTATACAATATATGTCCAAACACGTCCCCACACCTATCTTTTGCTCGTCCTCTAGCAAACAAAGAGAAAAGAAAATCTAAACTGACCCAACCTAACTCACTTTCGTAGGAATCACGGTTGCACTTAGCACGTGTAACACGCCATTCAACCTCTAGGTTACTCCTAGAGGACGAGTTTTGTCTCGTGAGGGTTTTCAGTGGTTCACACCCATAAAATCCATAAATAAAGAAAAAAAAAGTGTTAGTATTTTTGAAAACGCATTTTGAAGGAAAAAATATTTGAAGTATTAATGTAAAAATTCAAGTAATCCATAAGTCATAGGATTATCAAACTTAGTTATTCCTAACTTAGTCTCTATTCAAAAACTTGTTTTCAATCAAGGTAAGAATTAAAATTGTACTTCTCATATAGTCTATTATTTTACCGTAAGTCATATGCACCTTGTGACAGTGAAAATTTGGCTCGGGATTCTTTAACTTTAACTCTTATATTTTTTTATATTTATGACGATAATATCCTTTAGCTCTATTAGGCTTTCTAATTCGCCCATATAATGAGCCTTAGTCGGTGACTCCCAAACAGGACGGTTTTAGGGTACGGATACCTCCCACTGGTCTTGTCCCTACCTGGACGATTAACACGTGATCAACTTGCATCAATTTACCCCCCGTGGACAATCTAACCAGTTAGGAACCGTTTAGGTCTAGGTCAACCCCGTGGACAGTCTAACCAGTTTGTTTTTTTTATGAATTTTGTGGGTGCAATCCACTAAAAACCCTCACGAGACAAGACTCGTCCTCTAGGGGCATCCTAGAGCTTTAATGGCTGGTTACGCATGCTCAGTGCAATCGTGTGACCGGCGAAAGTGGTCTAATAAATTCTTAGGTTTAGTTTTGATCTTTTGCTCGAGGACGAGCAAAAGATAGGTGTGAAGGTGCGATCACACACGTGCGTTGCATGTTTTCATATCATATGTGTCACATTTCTGCATTTTTATTTAAATAAAACTCTACTATTAATGTATTTTCATATTTAATGGCGTGTAGGATAATTAAGCAAGAAAAAAGAGAGATAGACAGATTTATCCAATTAAATCCAAATATTCAAAAGAAAGGGGATCGATTCAAATCCGGAGGTTCTAAAGGCCATCTTATCTGAAGACTATGTATATCAGATTAGATAATATCATTCAAATTTAAAAATAAAATGGATTAGAAGAAGACCCTATCAGTTTCACTAAGGATAAAGAGATAGATCGTCAAATCTAAAGCTGAAATTCAAAATCTAAAAGGATAAATGAATAGAGAGAAGATCAATGGATGAGATGAAGCAATTTAGACTCAGATTTAAACTAGATACATTTTAGTATTTCAATCATAACTTTCGCTACTAAAATTTAAATCTAATGATTCAAGATGATCCAGAAAGAAGACTTAAAGACCTATACCTCTTATGTTGATTACTATTTCTAATTCTATCATTTGATATATTATATTCAACAATCAACACGCCAACAAGTTACAGATCAGAATTGAATATCCACATCGAATCAAGTTTGGAGATAAGGAGAGCAATCAAATTCAGAAATAGCCAGCTCTACCCATCTTTTGACTCATTTCCTTATCCATTTCTATCCTATAAATACCCCACACATCTGAGGCAGAAAAACGATGAAGCAGAGATAGATTCTTAGGCCAATTTTTTATTCTTTTTAGTGCAGGATTTTATTTTCATTTTATTTAATTTTTATTTCTTTGTAAGCATGGGTTAGACTAAGATTCATGTAAGTAAGAGAAAGAGACTTATGTTGAGAGTAACACTAATGTAACCTCCTCCTTTCTTCCATCGTTTATGCAAGCAATAAAAGGTAACTTTTCTATGTTCTTTATTTTCGTTTTCTTCTTCTTCTTTCTACTCTTCCTCTTTCGGTTTTGATGATAATCCAAGTGAGTCAAATAGTATCGGTATTGCCTTGCCTTAGCGAGTGCCATCGATAGCTCATGACGATGGATTCTTCCCAATGTTTGTATCATTTCATACTTACTCGAAGAAGCCTTGATGATGTAATGTGAATTGAGACTGAGTTAAGCTTATGAGTTATGCGCTAATTGCCTCCAGATCAAGGTAAACATGCAAGGATTCTAGGTAAGTCATCAATCAAAAAAAGGTAAGTATTTCTTTTAGGTTTTTCTTTCTTTTCTTTTAATTTTTACTTTAGATCACCTCCATCATCAAATTTGTACTATTTTCCACCCTTTTTTGTATAAAATCACCATCTCCTTCTATCTACCACTTTCACAATTTAACATAACTTATTTTTTTCTTTTCAAGAACTAAAAGAAGAACTTTAACCATTCTTTGTAACTTAAAGGAGAACTAGAAAAAAGCTTCTATTACTAGTCCCTCCTTGAGTATCACGACCCGCATAGCTATTTGCTATTGCGGTAGCATTGAGTACCTTGCACTAATGTTATAAAGTTCTGAAATTTCATATTTTCTGTGTGCAGGTTTCAACTCAATCAGTGACAAACTTTGATGTAATACAGTCAATGTACCATTTTTATTGTACTTTTCGTCAATCAATAAAATCTGCTTCTTCATTAATGACTTGTCTTGTGTCTATCTCTTCCTTTTTCGTCTTTTGTCTGTCTTATAAGTTTTCCATATGAGAAAACTTAACATGAAAGTTCTTTAGGAAAGAGCTGGTGGGGTGAAATTTTACCAAGTAAAATTTTTGAAGGAATTAAACCAAGACTAACATTATTAAGAGGTCATGATAAAGTTAATCTAGGAAAGAGAATCTACTGGGGATAAAAGAGTGTAGAACTAGAAATTCGTCGGTTCAGAGGTGATTGACTGGACGTGACAAGTTAGGATTAGTTAGAAAAGGAGTTTTCTATTCAGATGTGATTGACTGGACATAAGAGCAATAAAATAGTCCCTACAAGACTGGGGTGATGATTGGTCACTAATGTTGCACATTTAGTATCATATTTCCATACTTATTATAGAATAAAATCTGCATTGTCCTAATTACATGTTTAATTATTTGCAGGCCCATTCCTTAAGGAGATGAAGAGAAATGAGCCGAAAAGCCCACCAAAATTCTGAATTAAATCAGAATTAATTCGAACTCAGTGAATCAGGGCAAAATCAAGAGGTTGAAACCAGTTGAGAAGAATCCTCTCAGAATCGATCGGTTGAAGCAAAGATCAACGGCCATTTCTTCAAAATCTCGGACCTAAACTGCAAATCCAACCCAAGATAAAGACAGAACGAGATGCCGGGAAGACCCACCAATAGGGTGTGGCCACCTGGCCACACCCTGGCTGCGGAAACGCGGCCAAAGCCGCGTTTCCGCGACTTGGTTAGAGAATTAGGGGGAGCGTTTGCTCCCCCTATCTTCATACGCTCCTGTAGGTGGGGTTTTGCCTTAAATATTGGGATTTTCAGAGCCTCAGGGGGAGGACCATGCAGAGATAGGATTAGTCCAGTTTTCATTCTTTGTAGTTTAGGTTTTTCTTTTCTTTTTATGTAATTGTAATTTGTATATAAGCTTAGATTAGATTGAGATTCATGTAAGTAAGAGAGAGAGGCTTATGTTGAGAGTGACACCGATGTACCCTCCTCCTTTCTTCCATCGTTTCTGCAAGCAATAAAGGTAAATACTTTTTTATGTTCGTCTCTTTACTTTTGTTTCCTTTTGTTTTCTTCTTCCTCTTTCTACTTTACCTCTTTTGGTTTTGTTGAGCATGCAAGTGAATCCAGAAGCATAAGTATAACAACGTTTTTGTGAGTGCCAACGATACTTCATGAAGATGTTCTCCTCCTCAAGATCCGTATCACTTCATTCTTGCTCGGCTTGATGATATAATGCGAACAGGGACTGAGCTCGATCCTATGACTTATGCGTTGAACGTCTCCGAAGCAAGGTAGAACATGCAAGGTTCCAGGTAAGTCATCAACCAAACTAGGTGAGTAATTCCTTAATTTGCTTTCTTTTATTTTATTTTTAGTTTAGATCACCAACACGATTTCTTTCACCACATCTTCCAAATCCTTTTTCATTCTTTTTCAATTTATTTGTACATAGTCATCTTCTGATTTTTTTTTCACCTTCTCATTCTACCGTTTTCTTTCTAATTTTAACCTATAACTCTTTTTCATTTTCATAACTTAAAACAAAGAAGAACCTTCATTTTTCTTCACAAAGATTTCAATAAAAAAACCTTGAACGCTTCTATCGCAAACCCTCCTTGTGGATCACGACCCGCATAGCCACTTGTTATCGCGGTAAGAATTGAGCACTTGCACATGTTTATTCTTAAGTTCTGAAATACTGTATTTTGTGTGCAGATTCTAGCTCAATCAGGTGAGATCTGAAATCCATCAATTCAAAAGTGACAAACTGGACATGACTAGTTAGGAATTATCAGACTCAGAATTTTATCATTCAAATGTGATGAACTGGACATAATGACAAAAGAAATTCCATATTGGACGACGGGATGAGATTTGGTGATCTGTAGGTTCAGAGGTGATTAACTGGACATAACCGATTGAGAAATCACCAAACTCAGAGTCCTTACTGTTCAGAGGTGATTGACTAACTTGACAGCAAAAAAAGTCCATAAAGGACTATGGGATGAAATTCGGACATCAATCAGTTCAGACGTGACGAACTGGATATAACTGATTGGGAAATACTGAATTTAGAGCCCTATCATTTAGAGGTGATAAACTGCACATGGCGGTAAAAATAGTCCCTTCTGAACTACAGGATGAGACTTGGTTATTTTTCAGTTCAGAGGTGACGAACTGGACTTAACCGATTGAGAAGCCACCAAGATCAGTGTCGTTCAGAGGTGACGAACTGGACATAATGACAAAAGGAAGATTAACCTAATTTTAGGGACCCGTCTATTTAGAAGTGATTGACGGGACATGATAGACTAAAACACACTAATTTTGAATACACTGTCAGAGGTCATAATGTTAACATGACTGTTAACTGCAAGGGTGAACTTGATCTGGGCACTTGTCAGTTCAAGGAAATAAACTGGATATGACTGACTAAAAGACACCAGGCTCGCAATTCGCTATTTAGAGGTGATTGACTAACATGACATTATGAACTCCCGGCCCTGACGGAGGAAAGGAGAATAAGGTTATGGACTCGTCTGTTCGTAGGTGGCGAATTGGACATAATAGTTTGAGTACCATAGATGGAAAGAGATTTGGGCACCCGTCGGTTCAGAGGTGATAAACTGAAAATAACCGACTAAGAAATATCGAACTCAGAGCCCTGCTATTCAGAGGTTGCGAATTAGACATAACGGCAAAAGAATAGTCCATACCAAACTAAAAGGTAAGACTTGGCTATCTGTCCATTCAGAGGTAACATGTACATAACCGATTGAGAAACCACCAAGCTTAGAGTCTTGCCGTTCAGAGGTGATTGTGGACGTGATGGCATGAAATAGTTATTTCACTGGGAAATGTGATTTGATACTCCGTGGGGAATTTAGTGTTACCTTGTAAGAGTTTTGAAAGAAATTGTCAGAGGTATAATGTTAACTTAACAACCAGAGGGTCAACTAGGGACTGAAAACAGGGTATTAAAACACTTCAAGAAGAATCTATTAAAAACTCGCTGGGGAGTTAAAAAGAATCCCAGAAGGATTTTTAGAAGAAAGTCAACATTCCTATAGATTTCGCGAGGGAACGCTATAACGTTAACATGACAATCAAGCTGGGGAAGATATGCAAATTCCTCGCTGGGGAATTTAGAAGGGGATTTCATCCGAAACGATCGTGACAAATTCTCCACTTGGGGATTAATAAAAGTGACTTGTCAGAGGTGAAATGTTAAATTGACAAGGGTTCATGTGCTATTAATGCAGCAGCAATTTGAGTGGGCCTGCCATTCTGTGGAAAGAATGACAGGTGGAGTTCCGATCCGTTAGGAATATATTTAAAATTTTGCTGCTAGATGTTAAACATTAACGTGACTGGCTTGATCTATAGTTCATCTCGTTAGGAAAATGATTACAGTTTGACATGGTCCTACCATTTCACGGACAGGGATTGGTAAGAGACTTTGGTGGAATTGACCGTTCTCTGCAAATGTAAGAATATTGCTAGAGAATTCCGCTGAGAGATGAGGCAGTGCTCCTAAAATTTGTTTAGGGATCGAAGTAATACCGTTGGGGAATCGGAGAATAATTCTCCTAAAAATTATTTTTTTCTGGAAGGAATAGTCATTTGTACGCTCTGAGGAAAATTCGATAGAGAGGTTCCAGCTATCTATTAATCAATCGGTTGTCACATCTTGAAATGTAATTGGAAACATAGAAAAGTTTTGTAAAGATGCGTCTCGAGCCTTCTTCAACACTTTTGGCTTAATAAGTCATCAGATAAATTTATTAGTCAGTTTATCTGAATATCTGAATGTAACGGGTTGTGAAGTGGGGCTTCGACCGATCGAAAAAGGAGGATGCGACTGAAGGCATGTCACTATTACATACAAAAAAGTTAGAGGTAAAAGCTTTAACATGATTTATTCACTTTGTGGATCTACCATTTCATAGAGGGGAATAGGTAGAGGATTCTAAAGGAAAGGGGATCAGATCTCTAAGGATTTTTAGCAAACTCTCAGCTATCAACGAATTTGGTTTGCCTTTACCAGCTACCGTTTGAGTTGGCTAGCCATGTTATTCCTCTCAGCATAATGAGTTATTGAGGACTTTATATTATTAGACTTAGAAGCCAATATTTTCCTCTAGCCTTATTCACCAAAGGTTTTGGATCGTGCCATTTGAAGTGGACCATTCTGCATTCCACTAATGCCTCTAAAATCTCGTTAGGGATTAAAGGGTTAAGAATAAACTTCATGGGATTTATTGAGTAGGTCGAAATTCTTGATGAAGTGTCACTGATCAGGACTCTTATTCTCGGTTAGTCATTAAGTCGAGACATGGAACATGAGCTCTATGGAAAATTTACCTATTAAGTTGAGATTCCTCGCGAAGCTTCATTTTAGTTCATCATAGCCAAGACTCAGGTTGGTAGCCAATCATCGAATCCAGATATGAATGTAGAAATAGTAAAAAAGCTCTGCTGAGATGCTTCACGAACATTCTTCAATAGATTCTACTCGATCGAGGTCATCATGAGATCGAATCATAACTCGCCGAATGGCAGAGGCAAAGGGATGATTGGAGACATGCCACTATTACATATTGAACAGTCATCATCCTTTTGGATCGAAAGAAATGTCAGGAAGAAGAGTGCTTAAAATCGCTGTTTAAGCATGCTCGACTTCAAAATATGACCTAGTCTTCCAAATGAGAAGAGTGACAAGGCTAAAATCAGAAATTTTACCCTTGTCTTCTTTTTAATGTTAACATCATGTATTACAATAGCTTGATATCAACTAGAGTCCCAGAAGAAGGAGAGGTAAAATTGATTTCGCTTGAAGAAAGGAATTTCTTGGGGAGAAGAAACAGTCAGACAAGTCTGTCTTAATGACCAGAGATTTAATGTTAACGTGGTCATGTACAAAACTTCTTTGATTAAAGGTATGGTGTTAACATGATCAAAGATGGTACTTTTTCAAGAACTTGCCATTAATCAACATCATGAGTGCGTCGCCATTTAGATTTGTTAGGCGATATACCCCATTCGAATAGACTGTCTCTACCATGAAGGATTCTTCCCACTTAGGTTGGAATTTGCCCTTGGTCTTATGTGTCATGACCATAGGTCGTCTGACCGCTAAGACCAAATCTCCTTTCTGAAACTCTCTCCCCTTGACCTTTTTGTTGAAGGCTTTCGAGATTCGAGCTTGGTATAGCTCAATGTACTGTTGATCTTGTAGTCGCTTCTCATCCAATGCTTCCAGCTCTTGGAGACGTAATCGATCATTATCTCCTTCTGTTATCTTGGTCGCCAGAGCAAAGCAGAGTGACGGCATTTGTATCTCTAGAGGTATGACTGCTTCACACTCGTAAACTAGAGAGAAAGGCAAATTGCATGTAGGAGTTCGGACCATCGTTCGGTAGGCCTAAAGACATTGAATGAGTTTCTTGTTCTAATCTCACTTACTTGAAGAGACGACCTTTTTGAGGAGCTTGATGATTGTCTTATTGAACAGCTCTGTTAACCCATTGGCGGCAAAGTTATAAGCAGTTGAAGCCACATTCTAGATCATGTACTTGTTGCAGAACCGATAGAGTGATTGGCTTGCAAATTAGGAACCATTGTTGTGGATGATCCGCCTGGGGACACCAAATCGGTGGATGACATGGTGTGTAATGAAGTTGACCACATTAGCGGTTTTAACTTCAATGGGCGGCGCAGCTTCCGCCCACTTTGAGAAGTAATCAGTTATCTCAATGATGAATTGATGACCTTTTGCCGATAGAGGACTGATAGGTCCTACAACATTGATTTTCCATGCTTCAAACGAACATGAAGTGACTGTGAGGTGGTTAGCTCTAGGGTTTGGTGTATGAAATCCACGTGGATGTGACAGGCCTTACACCTTCTTGCATATTCGATGGCGTATGTGATTATAGCTGGCCTACAATAGCCGAGTCGGTGCAATCGGTCCTTGAGCTTTGGACCTAGTTGATGAGCTCCACATATGCTATCATGGGTCTCTTTAAATACTTCTCGTGCTTCTGAATTGGATAGACAACGAAGAAGTATACCATCATATGAGAGGCGGTACAACATCATTACCACTGCTTCATAGTAGAACAGAGTAGATCTTCATCAAACAGAAGCCGCTTCCTTGGGATCATCAGGCAGTATGCCATGCAAGGCGTAGTCGATGATCGGAAATCACCAGTCCCTCAGTTCAAAGTTTGTCGAGGTTGTATGAATTTCGCTAACTTGTAAATCGTACTTCAAATAGAAGAGATGACGGTAGCCACCATGAGACGATAAGTGGTGTCTACTGGCAAGGTGTTTATAGCGCGAGCACAACTAAAGCATCTACCTTTATATTCAAAAGGTTGAGACATGGCTAATGTAGAAGCCATCAAATGAGCCAGCCAACTTAACGACTGCAAGGCGATAAGGAATCATGTCTTCATGATGGACCTCATTTTAACTTGGTTTACAATCAATTTGGAGTTACCATAAACTTCAAGGTACCGAACCCCCATTTGTTGAGCGAGCTGGAGACCAATAAGCAAAGCATTATATTCAGCCTCATTGTTGGAGTAAGGTTCCGTCAGTGAAAATTCACGAGGAAGAACATGATTTCCTTAGCGAGACAAATACCACCCCCACTCTAGCAATGATCTTACCTGTAGGGCCTGTTCTTGATGCACCGTCAAAGAACATCTGCAATATATCATCTTCTGAGGTTATATTAACTTTGATAACCTCATCTGGGATGTTCATGTGTAGCTTCAAAGTTTCTAAAACTGGATGGGCTGCCAGAAAATCAGCAAGAGGTTGACCTTTGATCGCCTTTTGGGGGAGAAAAGTCATGTCATATTGAGACAGTAGAATAGTTTAATTGCTCAGTCTAGAGTTCAAGGAACCTGGCTTTGTCATGAGAATACATAGGGGATTGCCTTTTAAAATGACATGTATGGTTGGTCAACCAAGTAATGTCGTGTCTTCTAGACAGCGAAGACAAGAGCTAGACACTTCTTCTCCACGGGGTTGTACTGAGATTTGGCTCTGATTAGAGTTCTGCTCAGGTAGTAGATGGCCTGCTCTAATCCTTTATCATTTTTCTGTGCCAGAAGAGCACCTAAATAGTGGTATATGGGTCGTACATAGAACAAGAATGGTTTTTCCAAAACGGGAGCTACTAGGACCGGAAACTTGGTGAGATATTCCTTGATATCCTTGAAGGCCTTTTGGCAAGGTTCATCCTATATAAAGGAGACACCTTTCTTTATTAACTATGTAAACCTGGACTGGTGCAGTTGTTGCCGATGTTGTTCGATGTTGTGCCTCGTTGGGGGTCTGGTCGTACTGTCACAAGTATAGTTTTCTAGATCGGGTACCTATTGGCTGAGTGGTAGCGGGTTTGTGCCGCTAAGGCAAATTTCTCTTCTTCTGAGTCACTAAGAGAACCTTTAGTCATAGCATCATCATCCATTGCGAGGGAGATGGTGTTACATGACTTGCTTTTGAGCTTGGGCTTGTTGGATTCCCATTGCTCATCTTCGATGATATCCGAATGGACCCACATGATCTCTCTAACTTTTATTGTCATCGGAACGAGGCCCTTTACTTTCTGCTTTTTCGCCATTGGGTTGACAACGTCCGGTCTGGCTTTAGGGACTGGGGTCAATCCATCTTGGACCATCATTTTCGGGAAGGTCCCAAAATTGAGAGTCACCATATTGGCAGTGATTTTCTTTTACTCTAACTTGAGAGTCAGAATTTCAGTATCCACTAGTACTTAGATCTTGTCCTTGAGGACAAAGCAGTTGCTGGTGGGATGATGTACCATTCTGTAGAAGAGTTAGTAGTTGGGGTCATTTGTATGCCCCATTTCTTCTGGTTGCCGGACATCAGGTAACTTGAGCTTATTACCTTTGTTAAGTAGATGAAAGATGGTCACCACCTGTTCATCTTTGAAGGAATATTATCTCAGCGGAAACTTGAATTTCCTGATTATTGTTGGCACCCCTCCTTTTCTGCTTTGGTGGAGCCTCCCTAGATAATTCAACTGCTATTGTTTCTTTCTCTTTGGATTTGGAAGATTGGACTGCATCTCACCCCTTGGTGTTGAACCCTATTTGTTTTTGGGCATTGAGGACTCAAACTTTTTAGCTGATTTCTCAGTTATCTCTACTTGTTCCATAAGCTCCTTTCAAGTATGGGCTTTGACGGCTCCAATACAAACTTCTATTTTGTTGAGGAAGTTGTGCCAATATGTTTGAGCAACATGGACAAGCGCATACCGGTGGGGCACATGAGAGAGAGGTTACAGAATCTCTCAATGTATTTCTGCATGGATTCTCCTCCTTTCTGAACTGTCGAAAGGAGTTTATCTTTGATTACCTCGGTGTCATCCTCGTAGAATCGAGAAAGGACCTAGGTTTTCAGGTCAATTCAAGAATTGATAGAGCCGTTGGAAAGGCTCCTAAACTAATCAAAAACTACCCTCTTAAGGGTGTCAATGAATAGTCTGGCCATGACAGCATCATTGTTCACATTATTGGATTGCAACTAGAAGTAATAGATGTGCTGGTTTGGTGAGCTTTTGCCATCGTACATGTGTAACATAGGTGGATTGAACATCGGCAGATAGGGAATTGAATCCCACTTTATCGGGTAAGGACGCGTCATATCTATTTTCTTCATTTCATCCCTCAGAACCAGAGATGCAATCTGAGCTTGGATGCCTTTGATAACATCGACATCAATTATGAAACTTCCCTTTGACTTTTCAGTCTCAGGGGTTCTGTGTTGGGGTTCTTCTCCTCATCGTGATTGCTATCGATAGTTTCATCATTGTTCTGGTTGCTTAGGAGTTGCGCCAACATTTGCTGGATATTATCCAGAACTGCTTGCTAAGCTTTGAAAGTTTACTCCTGAGCCTCCATATGTTGATGGAATCATTACATGGTTGTTGTCGGCCATATTGACCGACACAGTCCATGTTTGCTCTGAGCTAACTGTGGTGAAGGAAGCGTAACTGCTAGCTTCTTCTTTATCATCTGACCACTAGAAAAGGCTTCTCAGTGGTTCCAGCAACATAGCCCTTATGGAAGAAGAGGGTTGTCATAAAGTATTGCTACCCCAGAGCAGTTACCTCGAAAGGTACCCTCTGGTTCAATTAGAACCTGAATTAAGCCTGGGCTATAGTCAGGATCTGGGGAACTAACTAAGAGAGCGCGAACCCCATGTCTTTCACTTCAAAATAGCGTTGGATCCCTTCCTCTGCCTGTCATATTGACAGAGGCTACAGCGAGGTGAGACTTTTTAGCCTTCCTCTTCCTCCTTGATTTGGAGTTTTTAGAAGTCTGGGCGGACAACCGTCTAATATCGACAGTTTGTTAGAAGAGGATGTGTTGCGGGGATTGGCCCCAAACAATATTTAGTAGAGTACACGATCACAAGTTGGTACCCCGCTTGTCCGCACTGAGACGAAGAGATGTGAACTTGCGCTTCATGATGGGATTTTCACTTATAGCTCAGAAATTCTCCAAGTCTGTGTTGGCCAGAACCAATCGATCCAACAGAGATACTCGAGGAGGCTAGATACTAGCCCTGATGAGCTGAATAGTCTTAAGCTAAGCCTAAGCTTCTTTCTTGACTGGGGGCAAAGTTAAGATAGCTTCACCGCGAGGCGAAGCTAGGCGAAGCTATCTCAGCACTTGGTGCTTTAGTACTATGAAGTACTTTTTTTTAGCGAAGTAACTTCGCAGGTACATAGAGTATGCTTCAGATCTAGCTTTGCAGACAGAAGCTTTGGCAGTGGGGAGCGAAGCTGCTACAGCTTCGCTGATAGCACTTATAAGTACTTTGCCTTTCGCTTCGTGGGGAATCAAAGCTGAGCTCTGTGAAGAGCTGAAGTAATCTCGCAGTCAGAGACTTTCTGAACTTCACCAAAAGATGAAACAAGGATCTTTTGGCCTCGCATGAGGCTAAAGAGAAATTTTCAATCCAGAAAGCCATAGAGGCTGATCTAGCTTTGCATGCAGCATACGGTGCTGGCGTGAAGCTAGTTTAGCCTTTGTTGAGACTGAGTTAGGCCTACAGGTGGCCTCCTTCATCTCATTAGAGACTTGCTCCGAGTAGTGGTTAGAGGAGACCTAACCACTTGTGCTTGCGCACACTGGATAGGGCTTGAACTGCCCTTGGAGAGTAGTTGCTCAAACCTCTCTTGGTCAAACTGTATGACCAAGGTTTTAGCAGTGACCAAAGGGTCTCATCATCGCTTTGCGGCGCCGTCTTCTTGTTGTTGAATAAAAAATTTCCAAGCGAGTTGCCATCGTGTTTTGATTGATTTGAAATTGAGAAAACTTACAAAAATTTGTAGAAAATTACAAGTACAAATATCT
>JAVJIF010025913.1:0-55973 GCA_038442645.1 Agave tequilana
CAGAGCAACAAATGAAGGGCAGATCAAAGAAGTTTAAGCTTAGGGTTTTCTTTAGATCCTCTTTCTTTCTGAATTTACTTGCATTTTTCTATTTTTTGCTTTCAAGAAGAGTTGAAGAAAGGAGAAAGCATTATATTGAGTTCGTGACAGATTCAATAAAAGGTCATTATTTTCTTTCAATCACTTTGCTATTTTTCTTTGTGTTTTCTTTGTTCTAATTTCATCTTTTGTTTGCTATTTTTAAATACCATGCTTAATTTCACCGTGAATATGTGTAACTAAATTTCTCATAGCTAGCTAATCATCCAACTAAAACCTAGATCTATAAAAATAAATTGATTGAACTCTATGTATATTAGAACCCTAGGGTCAGTAAATAATTCTTGAAGATTAGTCATAAATATGGTTAAACTTGCTTTAAGGTATACTATTAAATAATTATTTTTGGTTTATACTTGATACTTTGATGCTTAATGTTAAGTTAAAACTACTTTTCTTATGCTATACTTTGAGACATTAATAAATCAATGCTTAATTTTATCTAGTGTATTGTAATCAGGGTTTACTTTCTTTCTTACTTTTCTTTCTTGGATTTGAAGTAACAATCTGGGGTTAATCTTTAGATTCAACATGATATTTATTCTTGATAGACTAGTGTCTGATTGTGGCAGATGATTAGTTGTTTAGGCCTATTCTTTCTATTTAAAACCTTTGCTTACAATCATAATTCTTTTTTTCAAGCTATTTGTTAGAGAATTTGTTCCGAAAAGCTTCCATCACATCCTTCCCTGTGGATCAACCCGTCTAGCCCTTGCACGCGGTTACATTGAAAAAAGACTAAGAACTTTTTAACTTTAACTTTTCTTTATTTCAATTCAAATTTCTCTTCCTCAATCAAAATTTGGCACCATTACCGAGGAGAAATACAATATTCTCTGAAACTATTTTTTTGCTTCTGTTTGCAGGATTTGACAACTGAAAACTAGTTGTAGTTAAGGACATAGCTACTCTATGCCCTGCCCTAAAAGGCAGAGAAACAGAGCCTACTAAATAGTTGCGCAAACACAGCAATTGCAGCGTTTTCACGGCATTAGTAGATTACTACTAATTGATCTTTTGCAAGTTGTTGCAAATTGCAAAGTTCTGTTTTGCTTTGATAATTTTTCTCTGTGATCACCCTGCATACTACTAACTAATTAACAGTAACCTATTAGTTGACTAATTAAAAAAAAGACTCTTATATCATAAGCACGTGTCTATTTAAATTTCTTTAATTTTTCTTGAAGAGTGCTGGCGACAAGGTACGTCCACATTGCATATAGAATATGAAGCATCCTTGGCTGATTTACTGCTTTTGAGTGAATTATTTTCTATTTATTTGTACATGTGTACTAATTCATCTTAAGGAAAAAAATCCATAAACAACATAAGGTGGGGACGTAATTACCCTTGGCCCATAAACCATCTTCGTTGCACTCAACCCTAACCTTAAATTAAAAGTTGACTAGATGCTGGTCTTAGGTTAACTTGGGCTCATTAAGAGATCGACTGAAGGAGAAAGTTGTTTGAAATTAACTCTAGCCAAATCAGAGACTAGGTTGGGGATTTGGGGCGAAATCCCGAAGGTGGTGGTTTGGCATAATTAGGCCCGTCTTTGATGGATACCTCCCACCGATCTTGCCACCTACCTGGCCGATTAACTTGTTAAAGTTGGCAATATATCTCCCAAAGATAATCTAAAGTTAGGTGTCATCTAGGTCCAAGCTTACCCTAGATTAGGATTTTTGATTTTTTTCTTGATTGATTGAGTGAACTTACTTGTTTAACTGTGCATGTCAGTTTTATCGAGTGACCCAGTCACATCTAGACTAACCAGGAACAGTTCACCACCCAAATTCGATCCACACATGGCACAACCACCATCACTGTAGGATAGGTTCTATCCTATTAGGACCTCTCTTTCATCTTGTATTCAACTCCTCGATGTAGGAGACTACCAATTTGAGCTGAAACCATAATACATCAACACTCTTCCCAAGTTTCATGGATTTGAATCCGAGGATGCATACTTTTTATAAGAGAATTTGAGGAAGTATGTCTCATGATGAAAATATCCAACCTAAGAGTAGACGCCGTTAAGTTATGCTTTGTCCCATTCTCTTTGAAAGACTTAGCAAAGAAAGGGCTCTACGGTCTAGAAGCCGGTTCCATATCATCATGGGATAATTTTATCAAGGCCTTCTTGAAGAAGTTCTATCCAGTTTATAAGACTAACAAATTAGGAAAAGCATCTTGCAGTTTAAGCAAACAACTAATGAAACTTTTTGGAAGTACTTCGAGCATTTTAAGGACCTCCTTGCCCAATGCCTTCATAATGGGATAGAGAAATGGCGACTTTGCCAATCTCTTTGTGATAGATTAGAATATCAAACGAAAACCTTATTAGAATCCATGTGGCAAGGAGGATTTTTGAAAAAGAATGAAGACGAAGAATGATTATTATATGAAGACTTAGCTGATAAGACCATCCAATGGGAACCAACTCCGAAAAAGTTTAGGACTAATGACCCTAGTTCTTCTAAAGGAGGTGCCCATTCCATTGAGGCAAACATAACTACTGAAGCTAAACTAGCTGTTGTAATACGAAGACTAAATGCTATAGAAATTAAGGAGCCAGTCTTTGTCAACCAAGTCAACCCAACACGCTTGGCGGGCTGTACTTACTGTCAGGCCATGAACCACGTGTTCGAGGAATGTCTGGTCTTTTTAGCTCATCAAATGTTGCCTGAAAATATGAATGCAATCTTCATATGGCCCTCCAAGAATTCCTACGCTCCAACTTACAATCCTGGCTGGAGGAATCACCTGAATTTCTCATGGAGCCAAAATAAACAATTCCCACTTTCCAACCATCAGTCCAATTTTTTCAATTATCAACAAATATTCCCAACCAAGTTTCCCAAGCTCCCAACTTTGAAAAGAACTCAACCGATTTTGAGAAGATTCCTGCATCTTTCATGCAAAACACAGGACAAGCCATATCGAGATTAGAGGTCCAAATAAGTCAGTTAGCCAGTCCTTAAGTGAAAGATGTTGGCCCAAAGGCCCATCACTCTAGTTTTGATGATGATTAACTCATGTAGTTATATTAGTAATGATCTTGTGTTTAATTAGTGACAGATTTGTTATCAAGATCTTAGTAGGTGTGGAGCTTCAACAAAGGATTTAAAGTCAAGTTTTGGAGCTAGCACCGGTTGATTCACGAGCCCATGCATCAAGACCACATCATAAGTTGAGCTCGTTGGATCGTGTTTGGACCAAGTCAAGATGATGAGAAGACTTCAAGGGAAGACTTCAAGATCAAACTTGTGTCTAGGTATAAGATTTTTACTTTTAGATAAAATGTAAAGGATAGAATAATTGGTGGATTGCTCAAATATATATTACACACACACACACTCTTGATTTAGTTGTCTTTTCATAAAAGAATTTTCAGATTTAGAAAAGACTTTCATTTTGGAAAAATACGATTTTGGTTTTTGGTATTCCTTATGTATATGTTTTAAACCAAAACCATATTTAGAGCTAATGCCAAAAACATAGATATTTCATCTTAATTGTGTAGTGGATCATATCCATACACACTATGCTTTAAAAGTATATCTTGTTTTTGTATTTGATGAAGATTTGGAAAAACATGTATTGGAAAATAATTGTTTTGGAAAATCAGTTTTTATCATGAGCCAAATATTTTCAAGTTACAAAAATAGTCCAATCTTTTATAACATGCCTTGATTTTGTGCAAGCATGTTTGTATATCAAAGTATATTGGTTAAACTATTTTTGTAGAAATTCTTTGTATTTTATGGGATTTTATGTGAACCAAAAGATTTAGTTTTAAATCCCAGAAAAACTATTTTCAGGCTTCAGCTAGTCGACTTACTACCTTGCTAGTCGACTAACTCTGAAGTCGGTCGACCGGATCGGCCGACCGACGTGCACGACGTGCACGCCTTGACCTGGCAGATGGCCGGTCTGCCGACCCTGTCGACCGGAACTGAGAGCAGTGCTTTCTGTTCTTTTGGGTCGACCGGGCGGTCGACCGGATGCTCCAACGGTCGGATTCTTGACCGTTAGCAGTCGACCGGCAGGTCAGATAGACCCCAACGGCTAGTTTTTGACAGCCTATATATTTGGGGGTTTTGTCATTGTTTTGCAACAAGATTTTAGGAGAGCTTTGGGCCAGTTTTTTCTTATCCTTTTAAAAGAGTTTTCTCCACATATTTGAGAGTAAATACTTCCAATCTAAAGAAAAGATTTTATCAAGAGTGGTTAAGTGATTTCCTTGAGTTTTTCACCATAGTTCTTTCCTTGCTTTCTCACAATCACTTGAGCTATCCATTGCCTTATCTATCCATAGGATTGTGTTGTGAGAGTTTATAATTGGTGATCAAAGTGTTTTAGATCACCAAGAGATTTCTTCTTTGTTCTTTGAGAAGGCGGGCAAGTGTGATCGCGGTGGTTTAGAGTTCGGTTGTGAACTCTTGGTTTGAGGTGCGGCCTCGGCAAGCTTGTGGGGCTTGCGTGTGTACGGGACTAGGGAGTCCGAGGGCTTGTAGGTGTTGCGGCACCGGGGAGAGATCCATTGAGATCTTGCATAGTGGAAATCCTTCGTGTGTCGAAGGCGGGGATGTAGAGCAAGTGTGCTCGAACCTCAAAATAAACCCTTTGTGTTTGCGATTGCTCACTCTCACTCTCTCTCTATCTCTTTGTCTATATCTTGAATGCAAGATAAAGACCCAAAAGAAGTTTACCTAGTCAACTGGTAGCAAACCCTAGGAACTCTAGTCAAGCTTATTTGGCTCAAGAGGATCACATGAACCAATGTAATTTGATTCATATATTGCGGTCGGGAAAATAAGTTGATAACCAATCATCAACACCATCAAGTTCAAAATAAGCATCCACTTCTCCTAGTCCTACTGCACCTTAACTTGACTCTGACAACATTAAAAAAGACAAGTTAGATGAAAATGTGCACAAGCCTATAGCACCCTATCCAAATAGGTTTAAAAACAAACAAAGTGCACAAATGGATAAGGAACAGGCGATTTTTAATCAAGTCAAGATCAATGTATCTCTTCTTGATGCAATCCAATAAGTCCCTAGCTATGCTAAATTTCTTAAGGACATGTACACCAAGAAGAGAAAGACTAATGTGCCCAAGAAGGTTTTTCTAGCCACTAATATTAGTGAGCTATTGTCCAATCAAACCCCTGTGAAGCACAAGGATACCGATTGTCCTATCATTTCTTGCACAATTGGTCAAACTGCAATTGATCATGCACTTTTTGATTTGGGAGCAAGTATCAACTTACTCCCTTTCTCAGTCTACCAATAACTAGCATTGGGCGAGCTTAATCCGACTAAAGTTACAATCTAATTAGCTGACCGATCCGTAAAAATTCCCAAAGGAGAAATTACCGATGTCCTTATCCGGGTTAGAAAGTTTATCTACTCAGTAGATTTTATTGTTCTTGAGACCCAACCTGTATCAACTCCTAGGTCTCAAACTCCCGTTATCTTAAAGCGTCTGTTCCTTGCAACTACAAATGCGATCATAAATTGTAAGAATGGATCAATGAGGTTGACCTTTGGAGACATGACTAAAGAGGTCAATGTCTTTAACCTAGAAAAACAACCTCGTAAGATAAAAGACCAACCTTTAATGTAAACTTTATTGAGAACATTTGTCAAGAAGAAAGTGAAGATATAGAGAATGAGTCTTTATTTCTTGATGAATTATTTGAGAATAAGTGCGATTATATCAATGAGAAGACATATGTTGAAGATTCTAATTTTAGAGTCCCCTTGAAAAAAAAGAAAATTTGATTTGAGTGTCTTCACTGTCGATGAGCCAATCAATGATATATCGCATGAGAATATAATTCAAGAACCTCCGATTGACTTAACCTTTGAAAACCTCATTAAAGAAGAACTCCTATGTTTAGATGTGTTGGCCCAAAGGCCTTCCACTCTAGTTTTGATGATGATTAACTCATGTAGTTATGTGTACTAATAATCTTGCAATGTTTAAGTTTCAGATATTTAACAAGATATTAGTTGGTGAAAGCTTCCACACATCTTTCACAAGGTGATTCAAGAGCCTAAGCATCAAAGATGACATCTAGCACTCATTGGAGTCAAGCTTGGTGAATCACGGTTTGGACCGAGTCAACTTGGAGACGGCGCTCTACAAGAAGACTTAGGTATCCCTAGTTTAGTTTGTGTTTAGATCCTAATTGTAAAGAATAGATTAGTATGATATGCTCAAGTTCACAACACACACGTTTTATGTTTTGACATTGGTTTTCGGTTTTAGGTTTAACCGATCTTGGTTTTCATGAATAGATTTTATATCAAAATAAGTTTACATGGTTTAGTGTATATATGATTTGTTCTATATACATGCATGCTTCTATTGCTTAAACAAACTTAGTTTGATAGTCTACTTCATGAGTTTTATGTTTTGGTAATTCTAACAAAACATATTTTGGAATCAAATACAAAAACATGATATTTAATCATGATACTTAAACTTAATATTCCAACATGATATTCATGTGTTTCATACTTTTTGTATTTGGAAGAGTTTTGGACAAAACGTATTTTCTATTCAAAATCCAAGTTTTAGAAAATACAGTTTTTGGATTTTTGGTAAAAATGATAAGACACAAAAATAGTTCATATTGATTGATATTTGAGCTAAACTTTTTACCACATGTTTAGATATCAATGTAAATGACAAAACTATTTTTGTGGAATTTTAGAGATTTTGTGAGATTTATTATAATATATTTTTATCCCAGTTTTTTGTTCCAGGCTACAACCAAGTCGACTAGTCAACTGACAAGTCGACTAGGCATGAAGTCGGTCGACCAGACCGGTCGACCGACGTGCACAGAACTGTGCACGTCTGGCAGTTTTGGGGCCGGTCGACCGGGCGGTCGACCGACTGTTAACAGAGTTGCTCTCTGTTTGTTTCGGTCGACCGGGCGGTCGACCGGTAGTTGACAACAGTCAAAAATTGACCGTTGGGCGGTCGACCGGGCGGTCGATCGGCAGGGTAATTCTGGCAGTTCTGCTGCCAACGGCTATTTTTCTGATTAGCCTATAAATACCCTTTTGGCAAGAGTTTTTGTCCAAGATTTTTTTGTGCGAATTTTTACATACTCTCTGGTGTTTTTACTGTAATCAAAAGAAGTTTTTGAGCTTGAATTGAACAATCCTTTTGGTGTTTTTATTAGGGTTTGGAAAATTAAAGAAAGGGTTTTGGGAAAAGATTTTGATTGAACTTCTCTATCTTAGTTTCAGTTTTTCCCAAGGATTTTTCTTTGTGATGTCTGATTTCCATTCCTTTGGTTTTCTCCACACTTGAGCAAAAATCTACTATCTTTTCTATAGGATCTTTGTGTGTGGGAAAAGAGATTGTTTGTGGTTGTTGTTGAACCACCAAGTTGTAAACCCTCTACACTTTGCTTTGTGCTTTTCCCTCTTGGGTTGAGGAGGTTGTTTGTGCAAGTGGTTTGTATCCCTCAAGTTGTGAGGTGATCCTTGCTTGGTTTTGTGCTAATCCCTCGGGTTGTGAGGTGATTGTTTGTAGGCTTGGAGTTGTGCCTCAAGGAGGAGGTTGTGTTTGTAAGGAGAGGAGTTGGGTACTCCTTGTATTGTGATTGCCCCAAATCCTTGGTGGAGGTTCCCTTTGTGGGAGTCCTTTGTGGACAAGCTAGTGGACTTGAAATCCTTCGTGTGTCGAAGGCGGGGATGTAGAGCTGGGTGCTCGAACCTCGAAACATATCTCTGTGTTTGCGATTGATCTATTGACTCTCTCTATCTCTCTCTTTACTTTGTGTATTGTGCAAATTGCTATATCTTATACTTGCTTGTGTGTGCATCATTGTTGTAATTGCAATTAGTTTTTAAATTTCGCATTAAGTTCACTAGATTAGCATCGTCACCTATTCACCCCCCCTCTAGGTGAACTTTTCAATTGGTATCAGAGCTAGTGCTCCTGATATTTAGGTTTAACCGCCTAGGAGTGATCTTGGTTTGCTAATCTTCATTTGCATATTTCATTTACACACATATTGTTGCACTTATGGCTAGCCCTCCCTCCTATGTTTGACCATTTTAGACTTGATACATCGAAGGTTAATATAAGTAAACATTTAAAAGACCTAGGACATCTTGTTTATCAAGCCATTACCATAGAATCCCTCCCAAATAGTAGCAAGCATAAGAAGGCCAATGTATTAGCACTTAGAGCACTTAGAGCATCTCTTAATGAATCTCTTTTACCCGTTTTTGATCATTATGATTCGGCTTTTGCAGTTTGGAGCATCTTGACTTCTCCCGAGCTTCCAAGGATTATCAACAAGATGAGGAGATCTAAGAGAGAAAAGTCCGAAGAGAAATGCCTCATGGTCTAAGGGAAGAACTCCCTTGAGGTACAATCGGATTCTCAAATAGATGATAGCTCTAGTTCATATTGTCATGGATGTTTTGAAGTTCAAACCTTAAATATGGAACTTGTTCAAAAGCTTGAAAATTTGTTAGAAAAATATGATTTGTTGAAAGATGATAATCTTGTTTTGAAAAATGAATTAAAAGATTTATGCTCTAATTTTGAATTGATGTTGCAAGAGAAGGAAGAGATTGCAAGTGAACGTGACTCACTTAAATCTCAACTCGAACTTGCTTTAAAGGAAAATGAGTTCTTGAAAAACAAAAATGATTGTGATGATGTTGTAAAGCACAATGAGATTTTATCTTCAAAATTGGATTTTACTTTTAAAGAAAATCTCACATTGAAAAATGATATTGATGCAATTACAAAAGAATTGGATTTGGTTTTGATTATAAATAAATCCTTGCAAAAAGAGATTGATGTTTGCCATGCTAGTGTAGCTTCTTGTTCTAGCACACCTATAGCATGCTCCACTTTGTCTTCTAACATAGAAATGATATAAATATTTTGAAGAAAAGTATTGATTGTTTGGGCTCCACTTTGAGCCAATGTGCTTTAAATCATACACGATTGGAATCTTTGGTTCATAAGAAACAAGTTCCATCCTTGCATGCACACCCAACACGGCATACACATGCTCATCACGGACACAATCATAACATGTATGCTCATGTGTACACTTGTACACATTGTGGTCGAAAAGGCCACCTTGCTAGATTTTGCTACGATAGATTACATATTGAAAATTTAGCAACTAATCTTGTTTGGGTAGGAGAGATACTAACCCCCGTGGACCCACAAGAAAATGGGTACCAAGATCCACCTCTTTGATGTTTGATGTAGGTGGAGGCTCTCGCATAACGTGAGAGCGTTGGTGCCTTGAGTGGATGTGTTCCGTGCCTAAAGAGAACCATTTGGATGCTTCACTCTCAAGGAGATTTGGTGGGAGGACCACCGTGGTTTGGAGAATTAGAGATGCACCTTCATCGGTTTAGGTATCATTCTCTAACTCCCATTTTTATTTGCATGCTTTTCATGTTCATCTATTTATAGCATGCCATGGTTTATTGTTCATTATGCTTATGCCATGCTCATTAGAATAGTGTTATACATGTTTAGTTACTTGAGCACCCATGTTTAGTATGGACCCATATTTTGTGTTCTCTTTATGTTTTAGCTATCATGTTTATCAAAGGTTTAATACACATGTCTTTGTCATGCAAATCATATGGTTGACTATGACTTTTTGTTTTATTAATTCATGTTTTGATTATTATGTTTATCATGTTGAGTTATGATTCCCGTTTTATACTTAATGATTTGATTACTTGTTTAGATGTTAGTTTTCATTAAGACTAGAATTTATACTTGCACATGTAATGGGACACAAATAAATCTTTATATATGTTTGTGCTTGGATGCTAATTTGTACCCATTAAATGTGTTAGTATAGCCTAGTTTTGATGATTCAGGCATTTTAAACTTGTATTTCTATTTTTGGATTTGTTTTATGTGTATAAGTTTTCATTTCATGTATATGTTTATTTTGCCAAACCTTAAGATATACATGTATACCCTTTGAGTTATTTGCTTTTCATGTAAATCTATATATATGGACTCAATTGTGTTTAGGGATATGTATGTATACTTATTGTGTTGACAATTCATACATATACCTTGAAATGAAATTAGCTTTGGTGAAAATTTAGTTTTTCTTGATTTCGTGTTTATTTGTATGTGTATCTTGTCCAAACTATTGATTATACATGTACATCCTTGAGCCACGTGCCTTCATGCATATATTTTTGTGGACTCATTGTGTTTAGGATATGTATGTATACTTTAGTTTGCACATGACATACATAAGCCTTGAAGTTTAAATCGTTTGGATGAATTTCATGTTTTCAAGGAATTTCATATGATCCTAATTGAATATTTTCATGTTGATATGTGTCACATTATACTTGTACACTCACTTTAT
Source organism: Agave tequilana (assembly GCA_038442645.1). NCBI lineage: Eukaryota > Viridiplantae > Streptophyta > Magnoliopsida > Asparagales > Asparagaceae > Agave > Agave tequilana. Next base: position 10,509 of record JAVJIF010025913.1, read on the forward strand.
TAGTTTACTCATGACTTGTTTTCATGAGAATTTGAATGAGCTTTATGGACTTTGAGTGTTTAGTGATCATGTGATTTACATGTGTTTCATGAAAAACAACTTTATTTTATTCCTTACTTGAAGGATTTCGTACTAGTTTTAAAAGTTTTTTTTAACTAGTTCGTATTCTTCACTATGGTAGAGATTTTCAAACAAAGCTTACTTTCAAACCTATTTTTGAAAACCCTACCTTCAATGGGCGGTTGAATGGGAGATCATGCTCATGTATGCTTTATAATGAAAATCATTTTAAACTTGAACATGAAATGGGTGGTAGTTGATATGAGTCATACACTTGATCTTATTGTTGTTTCAATTGGTATCATTGAATTCTTTCAATTGGTATCAATCTTGACATTCTTTTGTATACTCATATATGTTTTGTTTTATATATATATGCTTACACTTCATATAGTATCAATTTCAATTGGTATCTATTTCTTACATACATATATAGATGATTTATTTGTACTTATTATATCCCTATATCTTGAAGCATAAATTTTGGTTATGTTAAGCTTGAGTTTTTCAATTGGTATCCATATACAAGCTTTATCATAATTTTAAGATTGCTAAGCTTGAATTTTTAATGAATATCATATTTCAATTGATTTAATTTTCAATTGGTATCTTATTTCAAGCCTATGCATATTTTCTTTTGGTATTTCATAAAGGGGGAGAAAACTCGTATTTTATATTTCAATTGGTATTTGGTTTACCATTGTTTTTGTTTCCCACTCCCTAACTTTATGATATTAAAGTAATTGGTATCATATGCTTATAATGAAAAATATCTATTGGTATCAAGTTTACATTACTTGTTTTCATTTTGATATAAATGTTATTTTGTTTCAATGCCTTGTTTTATTTCAAATAGGATTTGGCATTTCTCAAAGTTTGTTATTTTCAATTGATATCATATTGACTTTGATTTTACCCCTTGGAATAATTTATTGCTTCTTTGTTTTGAAGATTTAGGGGGAGAAGTATTTGTTTTCATTATGTTTGTTTTTACCCCTTTGTTGATGATTGACGGGAGAAGAATTTGTAGTTTATATGCATGGTTGATTTATGTTTTAGTTGGTTTTCATTAGTAATAATATGTTGGTTTCAATATTATTGTTTTATTGGTTTCAAGAGCATGTTTCATTGTTTATGTTTTATTTTAATTGGTATCCAGTACATGTTTATATGTGTTTAAGAACATTCATTGCATATCTTATATGTTTTATTGTTATGCATGAGTTAAGGGGGAGCTTCTTTGAAGCTTTACTTTAATCCATGCATATATAACTCCATGAGTTTTGTCATCATCAAAAAGGGGGAGATTGTTGGTCCAAAGGCCTTCCACTCTAGTTTTGATGATGATTAACTCATGTAGTTATGTGTACTAATAATCTTGCAATGTTTAAGTTTCAGATATTTAACAAGATATTAGTTGGTGAAAGCTTTCACACATCTTTCACAAGGTGATTCAAGAGCCTAAGCATCAAAGATGACATCTAGCACTCATTGGAGTCAAGCTCGGTGAATCACGGTTTGGACCGAGTCAACTTGGAGACGGCGCTCTAAAAGAAGACTTAGGTATCCCTAGTTTAGTTTGTGTTTAGATCCTAATTGTAAAGATTAGATTAGTATGATATGCTCAAGTTCACAACACACACGTTTTATGTTTTGACATTGGTTTTCGGTTTTAGGTTTAACCGATCTTGGTTTTCATGAATAGATTTTATATCAAAACAAGTTTACATGGTTTAGTGTATATTTGATTTAAACTATATACATGCATGCTTCTATTGCTTAAACAAACTTAGTTTGATAGTCTACTTCATGAGTTTTATGTTTTGGTAATTCTAACAAAACATATTTTGGAATCAAATACAAAACATGATATTAAATCATGATACTTAAACTTAATATTCCAACATGATATTCATGTGTTTCATACTTTTTGTATTTGGAAGAGTTTTAGACAAAACGTATTTTCTATTCAAAATCCAAGTTTTAGAAAATACAGTTTTTGGATTTTTGGTAAAAATGATAAGACACAAAAATAGTTCATATTGATTGATATTTGAGCTAAACTTTTTACCACATGTTTATATATCAATGTAAAATGACAAAACTATTTTTGTGAAATTTTAGAGATTTTGTGAGATTTATTATAATATTTTTATCCCAGTTTTTTGTTCCAGGCTTCAACCAAGTCGACTAGTCAACTGACAAGTCGACTAGGCATGAAGTCGGTCGACCGGACCGGTCGACCGACGTGCACAGAACTGTGCACGTCTGGCAGTTTTGGGGCCGGTCGACCGGGCGGTCGACCGACTGTTAACAGAGTTGCTCTCTGTTTGTTTCGGTCGACCGGGCGGTCGACCGGTAGCTGACAACGGTCAAAAATTGACCGTTGGGTGGTCAACCGGGCGGTCGACCGGCAGGGTAATTCTGGCAGTTCTGCTGCCAACGGCTATTTTTCTGATTAGCCTATAAATACCCTTTTGGCAAGAGTTTTTCTCCAAGATTTTTTGTGGGAATTTTACATACTCTCTGGTGTTTTTACTGTAATCAAAAGAAGTTTTTGAGCTTGAATTGAACAATCCTTTTGGTGTTTTTATTAGGGTTTGGAAAATCAAAGAAAGGGTTTTGGGAAAAGATTTTGATTGAACTTCTCTATCTTAGTTTCAGTTTTTCCCAAGGATTTTTCTTTGTGATTTCTGATTTCCATTCCTTTGGTTTTCTCCACACTTGAGCAAAAATCTACTATCTTTTCTATAGGATCTTTGTGTGTGGGAAAAGAGATTGTTTGTGGTTGTTGTTGAACCACCAAGTTGTAAACCCTCTACACTTTGCTTTGTGCTTTTCCCTCTTGGGTTGAGGAGGTTGTTTGTGCAAGTGGTTTGTATCCCTCAAGTTGTGAGGTGATCCTTGCTTGGTTTTGTGCTAATCCCTCGGGTTGTGAGGTGATTGTTTGTAGGCTTGGAGTTGTGCCTCAAGGAGGAGGTTGTGTTTGTAAGGAGAGGAGTTGGGTACTCCTTGTATTGTGATTGCCCCAAATCCTCGGTGGAGGTTCCCTTTGTGAGAGTCCTTTGTGGACAAGCTAGTGGACTTGAAATCCTTCGTGTGTCGAAGGCGGGGATGTAGAGCTGGGTGCTCGAATCTCGAAATATATCTCTGTGTTTGCGATTGATCCATTGACTCTCTCTCTATCTCTCTCTTTACTTTGTATATTGTGCAAATTGCTATATCTTATACTTGCTTGTGTGTGCATCATTGTTGTAATTGCAATTAGTTTTTAAATTTCGCATTAAGTTCACTAGATTAGCATCGTCACCTATTCACCCCCCCTCTAGGTGAACTTTTCAAGATGAACCAATTAGAGATATTTTAGTTAATTATACACTTTCAGGGGAAAGTGTTGATCTAAGTTTTGAGGAGATATATGAAACTGAGGTAGAATTCCTAAGCATTCATAGTAAGGAATTTCCAATTATGAGGTGTGATGGTAATTAATTTTTGAATAGTGGATGTAGATATGTGATGAAGAAGAGTTTAAGGAAGGTAAGACTGAAGAGGAAGAGAGTTAAAATAAAAAAAGATTGGCCTCCCTATTGTGCCTTATAAAGAGAACCCATTGGAATGATAGGAAGCAAGCTAGAGGAATGAAACTTAAAAAGATCTCGTTGTGGGAGAAACATGTGTTGTACATATATTATTATTATTATTTTACCTCTTTTTACACTTTATTTCATGCATTCATTCATTACATTCATACACTAAAGATAATGCATAAGATAGGTGTTTGGGGGGTAACCAATTAACATAAGTCTAACATAGAAAATTAATAACATCAAAAAATCAAAATAATTTTTTTGAAAAGAAATTTAAAAAAACTTATTGAAAAGGAAATAATTTCTTGACCTATCTTTTGTAAGTAATTAAGTTAATTTTAAGGAATAGAAAAATCATAATTAGGATTTCTTACTACTTGATCAAAATAAGAGTATTTATTTGATTTTTAGGCTTAGGAGAAAAAATTAAAAAAGTAATTTAGTCTTGATATCTTTACCTTAATGAAATATGCATGCTTTATACGCTTACACATTAGAGATTCAAAACAAAAACTCTTGTGTCTTAAAAAAAGTATATATAAAATAAACAAACCTAATTATTAACTAGCTAGGTACTTTTGCCTAAGAAAATCTTGGTATTTACGCAAAAGGTAATTAGGTAAGTTTGAAAAAAAAAGAGAAAAATATATAAAATATGCATTAACATATCTAATAATCAATTAGTTAGGTATTAGGGCCTCAAGAAGCCTTGATACCTACATGAAAGAAAATTAGATGAGTTATACATATTAAAAAAATGAAGTGCTTAATTGGTAACAAAGTGGTAATACTTTAAACTTCTTACAAAAGAAAAAATAAAGTAATAAATGTATAAGGCATGAGAGTTGAAGTTGAAGAATCTCAAGTAAAAAAAAAATCATTTCACGTTCGTAAAGATGCATATAACTTAGGATAAATATATAGACTAGATGAGAAATTCAATTTGAATTTTAACCTAAATTGATAAATAAATATTTGAATAAAGATAAAGATAAGAATGATCAATTTAGTAATCCTAAAAACTTATAAATTGCTTAATTTTTACAAAAAAATTTCAATTATTTTCCCTCTTTTAAAATGAAATTTCAAAAATACTAATATTTTATTTTTCTTTCTTTATAGATTTTGTGGGTGTAATTCACTGAAAATCCTCACAAGATAACACTCGTCCTCTAGGGGTAACCTAGAAGTTTAACAGCTTGTTGCACATGCTAAGTGCAATCATGATTCGTACGAAAGTGATATTAGGATAGTTAGATTAGTTTTTTTTTTATTTTTACTGAAGGACGAGCAAAAAGATAGGTGTGGGGGTTGGGATTGGTCATCAATAATGGATATTGTTATTCACATTTTCATGCTTAATTTTGTTACAATATTACTATTTAATTCATTTATTATTTAGTGATGTGTAGGCCTCCGAAATCCAAGAGAAAGCCCAAAAGAAGCCCACAAGAATTATGAAAATAAAGATTAATTGGAAAGATAAAGGGAGCATCTTTTCTATCTCATTTAAATTTATGTTTTAAATTAATTTTATTTCAAATCTAGAGGAGGAGAAGGATAGAATAAGATGAATGTTCATCCTAATTAAAGATTGAGATGGACTTCTATTTAAATCTGGTTGCTTGCACCACAAGATGAAGATAAATGAGAGAAAATCTTAATTTAACTCGGAATTGGAGATAACTTGATCTCCAAGTTATTATCTAGAAGATCATTGTATTTCAAAATTTAGTGATCAACTAAAGATTCTGAGGATAGATCACCAGATGGACCGACCAGAAGAAACCACGCGGCAAAGCGCGTGATCAGATTCCATGAAAATGTGGTGGAAACGCGACAATCTAGCGGCAGCTGGTGTGGCGGTTGAGGTACATTATTCATATGTGACTCCACTTCCCAAAACTCCTATAAATCCCCTACAGAGCAATAGAGGAAGGGTAGATCTCAGAAGCTTAAGTTTAGGGTTTTTTTAGATCCTCTTTCTTTCCGAATTTACTTGTATTTTCTACTTTTTTTTTACTTTGAAGAAGAGTTGAAGAAGGGCTTTGTACTGAGTTAGTGATAGATTCAATAAAATGTCATTATTTTCTTTCAATCTCTTTGCTATTTTTATTTGTGTTTTCTTTATTCTAGTTTCATCTTTTGTATGCAATTTTTAAATATTATGCTTAATTCCACCGTGAATATGTGTAATTAAATCTCTCATAGCTTTCTAATCACTCTACTAACTAAAACCGAGATCTATAAAAATAAATTGATTGAACTCTAAGCATATTAGAAACCCTAGGGTCAGTAAATAATTCTTAAAGATTAGTCATAAATTGAGTTAAACTAGATTTAGGGTATACTATTTAATAATTATTCTTGATTTATATTTAGATGTTTTGATGGCTTAATGTTAAGTTAAAACTACTTTTCTTATGCTATATTTTGAGACTTCGATAAGCTAATGCTTAATTTTATCTAGTGTCTTGTAATCAGGGTTTACTTTCTTTCTTACTTTTTTTTCTTGGATTTGAAGCAACAATCTAGGGTTAATCTTTATAGGTTCAACATGATATTTATTCTTGATAGACAAGTGTTTGGTTGTGGTAGATGATTAGTTGGCTATGCCTGTTCTTTCTATTTAAAACTTTTGCTTACAATCATAATTCTTTTTTTTAAGATATTTGTTAGAGAATTTTTCCAATCAGTACATTACAAATTGACTAAACGTTGGCCTTAGGTTAACTTGGGCTTATTAAGAGATTGACTGAAGGAGGAAGATGTTCAAAATTAACTCTCGCCAAATCGGTGACTAGGTTAAAACCCCGAGGTTGGTGGTTCGCATAATTAGGTCCGTCTTTGACGGATACCTCTCACCGATCTTACCACCTGCCTGGCTGATTAACTTGTGGTTAAGGTCGACAATGTCCCTCCCAAAGACAATTTAAAGTTAGGAGTCAGCTAGGTCGAGGCTTACCCTAGATTAGGATTTTTGATTTTTTTTTTGATTGATTGAGTGAACTTGCATGTTTAACTGTGCATGTCAGCTTGGTTGAGAGATCCAGTCTCATCTAGACTAACCAGGAACAGTTCACTACTCAAACCCGATTCATACATGGTACAACTACCATCACTACAGGATAGGTTCTATTCTATTAGGACCTCTCTTTCATCTCGCATTCAGCTCCTCGATGTAGGAGACAACCAATTTGAGCTGAAACTACAATACATCAACACTCTTTCTAAGTTTCATGGATTTGAAACCGAGGATACATACTTTTTCATAAGAGAATTTGAGGAAGTATGTCTCATGATGAAAATATCCAACCTAAGAGTAAACGCCGTTAAGTTACGTTTTGTCTCATTCTCTTTGAAAGATTTAGCAAATAAATGACTCTACAGTTTAGAAGCTGGTTCCATATCATCATGGGATAATTTCATCAAGGCCTTGTTGAAGAAGTTCTATCCTGTTCACAAGACTGCACAAATTAGGAAAAGCTTCTTGCAATTTAAGCAAAAAGTTAATGAACCTTTTTGAAAGTATTTTGAATATTTTAAGGACCTCCTTGGCTAATGCCCTCATCATGGGATAAAGAAATAGTGACTTTTTCAATATATTTATGATGGATTAGAATAGCAAACAAAAATCCTATTAGAATCCATGTGCCAAAGAGGATTTTTGAAAAAGAACGAAGACGAAGGATGGTTATTATATGAAGACTTTGCTGATAAGACCATCCAATGGGAACCAACTTCAGAAAAATTTAGGACTAACGACCCTAGTTCTTCTAAAGGAGGTGTCCATTCCATTGAGACAAACATAGCTACCGAAACTAAACTAGCTATTGTAATGTGAAGACTAGAAGCTTTAGAAACTAAGGAGCCAGTCACTGTCAACCAAGTCAGCCCAACACCCTGGGTGGGCTATACTTACTGTCAGGCCATGAACCACATGTTCGAGGAATATCCCGCCTTTTTAGCTCATCAAATGTTGCCCGAAAATATGAATGCAGCCTTCATAAAGCTGGCCAACAATCCCTATGCTCCAACTTACAATCCTGAGTGGTGGAATCACCCGAATTTCTTATGAAGCCAAAATAAACAATTCACACCTTCCAACCATCAGTCCAATTTTTCCAATTATTAACAAATATTTCCCAACCAAGTTTCTGTAGATCACCTTGAGGAGGGGTGAATAGGTGATTATCTAATCTAATGATGAATTAATGTGAAATTAAAACTATTTATGCATATTAAAATTATTAAGCTAAACACACCAAGTATAACACAAGAGTGTAGCCGAATTCCCGGTGAAAGGCTCTGGACTATCTCCTCAAGATTCCTGTAGATAAGAGTTGGGGTGCCGCTATGGCTCCCTTGGTTGAATACAAGTGTGAGCAAACAATCCCAATCATACATCAATAAGGCATAAGATATATCAAGCATATAAAGAAAAAAGCAATATAAACACAAGTGAGAGATAGAGAGAGCAATCGCAAACACAGGAGATTTGTTTCGAGGTTCGAGCACCCTTGCTCTACGTCCTGCCTTCAACACTATGAAGGATTTTCACTAAAAATGATCCACTAGATCACTCGGTGCCGCAACACCTACAACGAGTTCACACTAGAACTTCTTGGACTCACTAGTCCCTCTCTTGTTCCCGCAAGAACAACACACGCAAGCACACTAGCTTGCCGAGGTCGCACATCTACACTGAGCTCCCACAAGAACTCGAAAGTTCGCCTCCTCAAATAAAAGATAGAACACTTGGTGATCTAAATACTTTGATCACCTGAAAACACTCTCACAACAACTCTCCTATAGGATAGATATGGCAATGGAAAGCTCAAGTATGTGTGAGAAAAACTTGGATAGATTTGTGGTGAAAAACTCAAGAAATCACTTTTGAAAACACTCTTGATAAACTCTCCTTTTGATATGAAAGTTTTAGCTCTAAAAAAAGTGGAGATAAACACTAAAAGATGTAGGAAAAACTAGCTTGAAAACTCTCATAAAATCTTGTAGAAAACAGTCCAAGGGAACCCTAATTTATAAGCTCCCAAAATATGGCCGTTGGAGTCCAAGTCAGTAGGAAATCCTGTTGTCGATTGACCGCCCGATCGACAGACCAACGGTCAGATTTTTGACCGTTATGCCACCGGTCGACCGCCTGGTCAACCGAGGCCTGGATACAGAGAGTAGAGTTCTCTGCCGGTCGACCGCCCGGTCGACCGTGGCAAGATCCAGAGATCGGAGCTCTCTGGCGGTCGACCGGGTCAGTCGACCGGCCCTTCAGCCAAACTGGCTATGCAAGTTTGTGCACATCGGTCAACCGGACCGGTCGACCAACTTCTGTCTCGGTCGACCGTTGGTCTACCGGCAGAAGGCCTGGTCAAACATTTTTTAGGGATTAAAACTTGGTCTTTTTATCTTTAATAAAATCCCATAAATTCTCATAAATTCTACAAAAATAAGTTCATTGATATACTTTGATAGACAAAAAATTTTGATTAAAAAACAAAACATATTACAAACATTTTGAACTATTTTTATGAGATAGAAATTTTGGCTTTAAATAGAAACTGTATTTTCAAAAACAATCTCTAAATTGAAAAACGATTTTTTCAAAACTTCTCCAAATACAAAAATAAAATATTTTAAACACTTTTGAAACTTAGTGTGTATGGATATGATTCACTATACATATGAGATGAAATATCTGTATTTTTGACAATAAGTTCTAAAATAAGTTTTGATAAAATCCAAAACAATATTTTTCTAAACACAAAACTAACTTATGAAAACACATATAAATTTTGTGTGTGTGCATATGAACTTGAGAAATCCATCAACTAATCTATCCTTTACATTGTATCTAAAAAAAATCTTAACGCTTACAAACATGAGACAAGTCTTCTTAAAAATCTTCACTTGAAAAACTTCTTCTCCTTCTTGACTTGGTCCAAACCTTGATCCAATGAGCTAGACTCCTCTTGAGTGCTTGATACGATCTTGATGCGCGAGCTTTTGAATCAACACGTGCTAACTCCAAAACTTGACTTCGAATTCTTTGTTGAAGCTAAACACCTACTAAGATCTTGATCAAATATCTGAGACTAATTAAACACAAGATCATTAGTACTATAACTAATGAGTTAATCATCATCAAAATTAAAGCGATGGGCCTTTGGGCCAACAATCTCCCCCTTTTTGATGATGACAAAACTCATAGAGTTATATATGCATGCATTAAAGATAAGTTTCATAGAAGCTCCCCTTAACTCATGCATATCAATTAACATAAATATATTCAATGAAGTGTATAAAGCTAAACATACATATATGCATAAATAAGGAGATAAACATGCACAAACTCACCAAATTCTTCTCCCCTTTTCGTATAAACAAAATACATATGCATAAATAAGAAAATAAACATGCATATATAAACTCTCAAAATCCTTCTCCCCCTTTTTGTATAAAACAAGAAAATAAAATAAACATGCATATATAAGCTCATCAAATACTTCTCCCCTATTCTGTCAATTCATTAACAAAGGGGCGAAAAACAAATCAAAAAATAAAGTTATATGCGATATACATTCATGAAGAAGAGAGATGTGAAGTTAGCTCCCCTGCATACATGCATTACATGAAGAAGGATGACAAAACCTAACTCACATAAAGCATAATATACAATGCATAAGCGGAGATGTTAAGCTCCTCCTACACACGTGTACCACATAAAGAAGAGACGTCAAGTTCCTCAATATAAGATACTCAACATGAATCTATATATAGAAGAGATTTTAAGCTCCCCTTGCATGTAGGAAATACATATCAACAAATTTTGAATTTTCTTAAATTTTTTTTGGTACTACTTGTAAATAAACAAAATTTTAAGATACCCATGAAAGTAAAACATTTTGTATTTTTGATACCAATTGAAATATATTGTAAACTTTGATACCAAATAAAAAGTCAATTGAAATACCAATTGAAAATAATGCATAAGCTTATAAAGATACCAATTTATATTTAACTTTAAGTCAAGCTTACCATAAACATAATTTATGCTTTAAACATGTAAAGATATTGTAAATCAAGTACAATTAAATCATATATATGTATGAAAGAGAAAATACTAATTGAAATTGATATTATTTGAGATTTTGAAGCATACATATATAGAAAACTTTATGAGTATACAAAAGTAGAATTTCATGAAGTTCATGTGTATAACTCATAACTATCTACCCTATTCATGCACATGTTTAAAAGATATACATAAAAGCATATATATGGCATGGTCTCCAAGCCATCGTCCGTTGGTTGGTAGGAGTTTTCAAAAATAAGAGTTTGAAAATATTTTAGGATAGTTTGAAACTCTACGAATTGAAGAATAAATAACTAGTTTAAATTAATTTTTGAAAAACTAGTTAAAGATCCTTCACACATGAAATCAAATCATGTATCCCATAAAGCATGCTAAAAATACAAGAGTTGACACTCAAAATCTATAAAGCTCAAAAATTCTCATGAAAGCAATGTCATGAGTAAACAAATGAAGTGTGAGTGCACAAGAATCATGTGAATAACATTTTCATGAAAATAATCAATGACGCTCAAAATAAACATGAATTTCTTTTTATTGGACAAATATGAAAATCATAAAAATTTATTTTTCATTAAACTCAAACTTCAAGGTATGTGTATGTTCTATCAAACTAACAATATACATACATATCCCAAACATAAATAAGTCCATAATGTAATTTGCATGAAGGCAAATAACTCAAGGGTATACATGTATATTTATTAGTTTTAGACAAGAATAACATATACATGAAGCAAAACATGCACAAAAATAGGGAAAACAAGTATAAATGAAAAAATCATCAAAACTGGGTTATACATGTACATGTAATGAGTACAAATGAGTAATGAAGTACAAACATATAAGAATCAAATGTAGCTCACTACTTGTACAAGTATATACACAAGTTTTAATGAAAAGTTCATCTAAACAAGTATTCACCACATGAAGTACAAAACCAAAACATGCTAAAATATTATCTATGTAAAACCATGTAAACTAAATAGGAGTTTAGAGATAGTTACCAAACCAAATGCACTATTCTCTAAGTCTCCAAAACATGGTGGTACCCCATCAAACTTTCTTGATAGTGATGCATCCATAGGGTATGTCTATTAAGCTCATGCATCACCACCAAGGCACCAACCCTCTCACGTCATGTGAGAGCCCACACCTACATCAAATATAAGAGATGGGGATTTTGGTACCCATTTTCTTTTGGGTCCACGGGAGTTAGCATCAAACAGAACTCAAACATTGTTATTAGCAAAAATTTATAGAATTTACTCTATAATAGCAAAATCTTGCAAGATGGTCTTTACGACCACAATGTGTACGTTTGTACACTCTAGTATGCACATGAGAATGAGTCTAATCATGATGTGCAAAGAGTGCATATGTATGCCATGGGTGATGCGCATGAACATGTAGAGCTTGTTTCTTTTGAAACAAGATTTCCAATTTAGAATGGTTAAATGCACAATTGCTCAAAGTTGAGCTCAAATAATTTATTCTATTTTTCAAACATTGAATCTCATTTTTATTAATGGTGGCATGAAGAGCATGGCAAGAATGAGAATCAACAACCTTTTTCTTTTTAGAAATATTTCCTTTTTCTTTTGAAACAATTTTTCTTTTTAAAGAGTTATCTTCTTCCAAAGCAATTTCTTTTTCTTTTTCCACCAAAGTGATTTTATTTTTCAAAGAATTATTTCCTTCATAAATATCATTTAATTTAGAAAACAAGGAAATATTCTGCTTTTTCAAAGCTTCCTTTTCTTTTGAAATATTTTCAAATTTATTTTGAAAAGAATCCTTTTCTTTTGAAATGCACTCATATTTATTTTTCAATCTTTTATTATCCTTTTTAAGCATGACATATTTTTCAAGAAGTTTTTGACAAAATGAAGCAAGCTCATCATAAGATATGTCAATATCTTCTTCTAGCTCGGATTCAGAGTTTACCTCATGGGGGTTATCCCCTTGGACCATGTAGCATAAGTTGGAAGCATTACTTCCATCATCCGAGTCACTCCCCGCATAATATTGCTTTTGTTCACCAAGGGAGACTAAAGTATTCTATACTACAAAAGCCAAATCAAAGTTAGAAAGCCTACATAAATAATCATCATTTAGGGTTGACTTTAAAGCATGGATGGCTTTTGAGTTAGCCTCAAAATGTTTGCCATTTAAATAATATGAATCTTTAATTGTGGCAAGATAAACATGAATCCCTAAGGTTTTGAGGTACATGATTAGTCTACAGTTCTGCATTACTGTATCGCATTTTCCTGCTAATTTATTAATAAAATGTCAGTTTAAACTGTGTTTTGGTCTCTCTTGCAAATAATCAAAACAAGGAGGGCAAAAGGGTAATAAGAGCTTAATTAAACCCATTTTCGGGTAATTAAATCTCTGACTGCAAGACTATTTTAGCTCTCCACAAAGTTAAAGCTCGCCTATTGATTAGTCAATGATTTTGCATCATTACATCACATTTCCTTACCAATTATGAATAAAATGATGATTCTCATCCGTGTTTTGGTTTATTTTGCAGCTAATCAAGAGTTTAAGGGTAAAGGAGTAATAAGAGCTTAATTAAATCTAATTTCAGGTAATTAAATCTAATTTCTTAGAGGTCAAGTTAGAGAGCTTCTAGAGAGTACATTAGATTCAGAAGTTGGGCGTAAATTTGAAGAAAACCGGATCCAAATACCCAAAATCCAAGACCATCTAGAAGCTCCTCATAGCTAGACGAACACATGGACCAAAACTAGGGACTTAACTCCCTGGTATTATCACAAATACGCGGCAAAAGCAAAGCGGCTCTATGGTGGGCCCATTTGTCGATCTTCAATGCCTGGCCTCGTCTCGCCTTCTAGACGCATCTTTTGTCTATAAATACTGCAAGGTTTGCCAGAAACGAGAAGAAAGAGAGCTGTAGGCTAGGGTTTCTATCTTCTAGTTGTAGAGAAAGATTTGTTTTCTTCTTTTATTTTATATCTTTATTTTATTTTTAAATCTTGTAGTAGGGCTGAGATGATTCAGAGAGAGATAGAGAGATATTGATGTAATAGAGAGTGACAATCTATGTAAATGTGTCTCCTTTCTTCTCTATTGTAATCTTCTCTATTTTCTACATGATGCTTAACAAGTTTTTCTTCTCATGGCAATCTAACTACTAAGCACTAACTAGCTAACCACTTACTTGATAATCCACATAAATTTAATAGCATCTACAAGGCCTTGCTCTTGCAAGAGCTATTGTTGGCTCATGATAATAGATTCTAACATTCTAACATCTAACCACTAACAAGCTAACTTGCAATGTCTTCTTTATTTCATGATCATCTCTAATTGATTTTGATGATCTAATAGTAGGTTATATTTTGATTGTGTGGAATGGATGTGTTTGAATGTGGAAGAACAATCTTATGAGCCATGCTTTGTATCATTTCTTGAAGTCAAAGAGATGACCAAGGATCTATGTGACGCAACTATCACTAAGAGGTTAGCATGGTTAGTGGAGCAATTAATAGTTAGTAGCCATGAGTTTTCTTTCATCATTTTATTTTTATTTACTTAAATTTAAAAACAATTTCCTAAATCTTTTTATCACTTTCTTATTGATGTTTCACCAACTTTTTAGTTCGGCTTTGTTTTCATCTTCTTCACCATTGTTTTCATTTTCTCTTTCTCTATTTTATTTTTAAACCCACTTTTTAAATCACTTAACTTTCTATTTCATTTCTATTTTCTTATTTTCTTTTACTGATTTCACAATTACTTCTCTTTTATTTTTATATCGCCAATTTCTTCGCCTTCTCCACCTATCACTTCTAAATTTCTTTTCTTTTTCTTTTCTCATTCTTTAACAAAGAAGAACATGTTAACATAACATGTGAATAAGGACCGTTAATGCTTCTATCGCCTCCCGGTCCTGTGGATTTGACCCGTTGAGCCAATGCTATAATGGAAATATCGAGGGAACATTAGCGCACACAATTTCACTAAATTACAAAAACACACATTTTCAAGTGCTGGTTTCATCCCGATCAAAAAATGGCACCATTGCTCGGGACGGGAATGGTTTTAAACTCACGCTTTTGTTAACATTTTCTTCTCTGTTTTGGTGTATAGGTCAATGTAATCACCTAGAGGGGGGTGAATAGGTGACTAGCTAATCTAATGGTCAATTAATGCAAAATTAAAACTTATTAATGCAAATAAAAACTTCTTGAACTAAACACCATGTATAACACAAGAGTGTAGTCGGATTCCCCGTGAAGGGCTCTGGACTAACTCCTCAAGATTCCTCTAAATAAGAGTTGAGGTGCCGCGTTGGCTTTCTTGGTTGAATACAAGTGTTAGCAAACAATCCCCAAGCATATAAAAATTAAGCACACATATATCAAGCATATAAAGATAAAAACAATATTAGCATGCAAGATATAAAGACAAGTAAGAGATAGAGAGAGAGCAATCGCAAACACGGGAGATTTATTTTGAGGTTCGAGCACACTTGCTCTACGTCCCCGCCTTCAACACTATGAAGGATTTTCACTAAAATCGATCCCACCGGATCACTTGGTGCCGCAACACCTACAAGGCGAGTTCACACTTGAACTCCTTGGACTCTCTAGTCCCTTCACTTGTTCCCGAACACACCGCAAGCCCACAAGCTCGCCGAGGCCGCACCTCAAACACCGAGTTCACACTAGAACCCGAAATAATGCGAACACATACGTCCTCCTCCTCAAAGCAAAGATGAAGTCTTTGGTGATCACAACACTTTGATCACCTAAAAACAATCTCATAATAACACTCTATAGGATGAATATATCAATGGATAGCTCAAGTGTTTGTGAGAAAAACAAGGATTGAAATTGTGGTGAAAAACATAAGAAAATCACTTTTGAAAACTCTTGATAAACTCTCCTTTTGAATGGAAGTATTTGGCTCTAAAACAAGTGGAGAAAACCTCTTAAAAGAGTAGGAAAGACTATTTTTAAAACTCTCCAAAAATCTTAACTAAAACAGCCCAAGAGAGACCCAATTTATAGGGCTCCCAAAAACTAGCCGTTGGGAGCCAGGATGACCTGTCGGTCGACCGCCCGATCGACCGGCCAATGGTCAGATTTCTGACCGTTGAGCCAGCGGTCGATCGGTCGGTCGACGTGGCAAGGATACGAGAGCTGAGTTCTCTGCCGGTCGACCGCCCGGTCGACCGGGACCATTTCGAGAGTAGATACTCTCTGGCGGTCAACCGTGCGGTCGACCGGCCCATCCTGTGCACTTCTGTGCACGTCGGTCGACCGTTCCGGTCGACCGGCTCCTGGTCCGGTCGACCGCCAGAGCCTGGTAGGCCATTTACAGGAAATAAAACTTGGGTTTTTATTTTTAATTAAATCCCATAAAATCTCTAAAAATCTACAAAAATAGGTTCAGTATTATACTTTGATAAACAAACATGTTTGAACAAAATCAAGACATGTTACAAACAATTTGAACTATTTTTGTAACTTAGAAATTTTGGCTAAAATCAAAAACTGTATTTTTCCAAAATAGATTTTTCCAAAACTTATTTTTTCAAAACTTCTCTAAAACAAAAACAAGATATTTTAAACACTTTTAAAGCATAGAGTGTATGGAAATGATCCACTACACATACATGATGAAATATCTATGTTTTTGACATTAAGCTCTAAAATAAGTTTGGTTAAAGACATGTATACTTTGAATTCCAAAAACCAAACCAGTATTTTTCAAAAAGAAAACTCTTTTGTATTTTTCCAAAATAAAAATTCTTTTATGAAAACACATCTAAATCAAGAGTGTATGTGTATATGGTATACTTGAGCAATCCACCAACTATTCTATCCTTTACATTTTAATCTAAAACAAAATCTTAATAAAAACAAACCTAGACACAAGTCTTGATCTTGAAGGTCTTCACTTGAAGTCTTCTCATCTTCTTGACTTGGTCCAAACTTGATCCAACGAGCTAGACTCCTCTTGAGTACTTGATGTGGTCTTGATGCATAAGCTCTTGAATCAAACGTGCTAGCTCCAAAACTTGACTTTGAATCCTTTGTTGAAGCTCAACACCAACTAAGATCTTGATCATAAATCTGAGACTAATTAAACACAAGATCATTAGTACTATAACTACATGAGTTGATCATCATCAAAACTAGAGTGATGGGCCTTTGGGCCAACCATCTCCCCCTTTTGATGATGACAAAACTCATGAAGTTATTGCATGGATTAAAGTAAAGCTTCAAAGAAGCTCCCCCTTAACTCATGCATCACAAGAAATAAATAGATATGGCAATAAAGCACATAAACTAAATAAACATGTATGCAAATATAAGGAGATAAACATGCCAATCAAGCATAAAACTCATCAAATTCTTTTTCTCCTTTTTACAAAACAAACAATATGTATAAACAAGAAATTCTTTTCCAAAACATGCATATATATCTAAAATACTTGTCCCCCTTTTTGTCAATCATCAACAAAGGGGTAAAGTAAAAACAAAACAATGTTCTCCCCCTTTTTGTCAAAAACAAAAAAATCAATAAAGGGGTGAACTCAAATCAATTAATAATGGATATATGCGATATACATTCATGAAGAGGAAGACGCTAAGTTAACTTCCCTACATATATGCATTACATGAAGAAGAGATGACAAGCCCTAACTCACATAACGTATAATATGTAATGCATAAGAGGAGATGTGAAGCTCCCCCTACACACGTGTATCCAATAAAGAAGAGTTGTCAAGCTCCTCAATATAAGATACACTCAATATAAATCTATATGTAGAAGAGATGTTAAGCTCCTCTTGCATATAGGCAATATATATCAAAACATTTTTAATTTTCTCATTAAAACAAAATTTTGAATTTTCTCAATAAAACAAATTTTGAGATATCTTAGTAAATCAAATTTTAAGATACCAATGTAAATAAACATTACAAAAATAGAATCATATTGATACCAATTGAAGATTATTACACATTTTTGATATCAATAAAAATACCAATTTTAAAAATAATGCATAAGCTTATTAAAATATCAATTGAGATACCAATTGAAAATAAAGATTTGAATCAAACTTAGCATAAACAAACTTTGTGCTTTAAATATGTAAACCGATTTTAAATCAAGCACAAACAAACCATATATATGTATGAAAAATGATAATATCAATAAAAGTTGATATAAGTTGAAATTGAAAGCATACAAATATATAAACAAGATTATGAGTATACAAAATATATCAATTGTGTTACCAAAAGAAATTATGATACCAATTGAGATTATGAAGTGAAATTAGTGTATAACTCATAAAAATCCACCCTTTTTATGCACAAGATAAAGATTTTCAATAAGGCTTGCAAGACATACTCGCCCATCCGTCCGCCCATAAGGGGTTGGTAGGGGTTTTCAAATATAAGTGTTTAAAATATTTTTATTATGAAAACACTACCAAATGAAGAATAAATAACTAGTTAAAATAATTTTTGAAAAACTAGTTAAAGATCCTTCAAAACATGAAACCAAATAATATGTATATCATGAAACATACTAAATATATAAGAGTTGTCACTCAAGATCTATAAAACTCATAAAGACTCATGAAAACATAGTCATGAGAAAATAAATTAAATATGAGTGTACAAACAACATGTGAATAGCATATTCATGAAAATAGTCAATGAAGCTCAAAAACAAATATCACTTAAATAAGTAAAAACATGAAAATTCATTTTTCATATAAAGATGAAAATCATAAAAATTCATTTTTCATCTTAAAACAAACTTCTAGATATATGTATGTTTTTTATCCAAAACTAATAATATGCATACATATCCCAAACATAAAAAGAGTCTATAATATGATTTGCTTGAAGGAAGAGACTCAAGAGTCATACATGTATATTCATTATATTTGAATACAAACTACATATACATGAAGTAAAGCATATAAATAGGCAAAACAAGTGTAAATGAGGAAATCATCAAAACTAGGCTATACATGTGCATATAGTGAGTACAAATGAACAATGAAGTGCAAACATATATGAATCAATTTATTGCTCACTACTTGTACACGCATATACACAAGTTTTGACAAATACTACATTTAAACTAGTATTTACCACATGAAGCACAATCATAAAAAATAAACATGCTAAAAATCATCAATTATAAAAGCATGTAGATAAAATAGGAGTTTAGAGATAGTTACCAAATCAAAGAACTATGCTCTAATTCTCTAAAACATGGTGGTCATCTCACCAAACCTCCTTGATAGCGGTGCATCAAATGTGTGTCCATCAAGTCCATGTGCAACCACCACCAAGGCACCAACTCTCTCACGTTTTGTGAGAGCTCGCACCTACATCAAATACAAAAGGTGGGGATTTTGGTACCCATTTTCTTTTAGGTCCTTGAGGGTTAGCATTGTAAGGAACCCAAACATTCTTGTTAGCAAAATTTAAAGTTTTAATTCTATCATAACAAAATCTTGCTAAATGGCCTTTGCGGCCGCAATGTATACACTTGTACACTCTAGGATGTATATGTGTATGAGTGTGATCGTGGCGTGCAAAATGTGCTTATGCATGATGTGGGTGATGTGCATAAATATGTGGAGTTTGTTTCTTTGAAAACAAAGACTCCAATCTAGAAGGGTTAAAAGCACATTTACTCAAGGTTGAGCTCAAACAATCTATTTTATTTTTCAAAAATTTAATCTCATTTTGATTAATAGTGGCATGTAAAGCATGATGAGAATGAGAATCATTTTTCTTATTCCTTTTAGAAACATTTTCTTTTTCTTTTTGAACAATTTTTCTTTTCAAGGAAGTGTTTTCATGCAAAGCAATTTCCTTTTATTTTTCCACCAAAATAATTTTATTTTTCAAGGTAGTGTTTCCTTCACAAAGATTATTCAATTTAGAAAGCAAGAAAACATTTTCATTCTTCAAAATTTCATTTTATTTTTCAATGCATGCAACTTTATTTTTAAAAGAAACATTTTCTTTTAAAATATTTTCAAATTTATCTTGTAAAGAATCTTTTACTTTTAACAAGAAATCAAATTTATTTTTCATTTTCTTGTTATCCTTTTTAAGCAATTCATATTTTTCAAGAAGTTGTTGACAAAAAGATTCAAGCTCATCATAAGACATATCAACATCTTCTTCTAGCTCAGATTCGGTAGTTACTTCAAGGGGGTTATCTCCTTGGACCATGTAGCACACGTTGGAAGCGTCACTTCCAACATCCGAGTCACTCCCCGTATAATATTGTTCATTTTCGCCAAGGGAGATGATGGTGTTCCAAACTACAAAAGCCAAGTCAATGTTAGAAACCCTACATAAATAATCATTGTTTAGGGTACTCTGCAATACATGAATGGCTTTTGAGTTAGCCTCAATATACTTGCTATTATTAACATATGAATCTTTAGTGGTAGCAAGATAAACATGAATGCCTAGGCCTTTGAGGTACATAGACATCTTAACCTTCCAAGTTTAGATGTTAAGAATGTCAAAAGTGGGAGGTGACATGAAATCTATAGTGTGTGTACAAATATTGTGATTAGCTAAAAAATGAGAATCTTTAACTCTAGGTTGTAAGACCCAAATCAAGAGCACTTGGCTCTGATACCAACTGTAATCACCTAGGGGGGGTGAATAGGTGACTAGCTAATCTAATGGTCAATTAATGCGGAATTAAAACTTATTAATGCAAATAAAAACTTCTTGAACTAAACACCACGTATAACACAAGAGTGTAGCCGGATTCCCCGTGAAGGGCTCTGGACTAACTCCTCAAGATTCCTCTAAATAAGAGTTGGGGTGCCGCGTTGGTCTCTTGGTTGAATGCAAGTGTTAGCAAACAATCCCCAAGCATATAACACATCTAAATCAAGAGTGTGTGTGTATATGGTATACTTGAGCAATCCACCAATTATTCTATCCTTTACATTTTAATCTAAAACAAAATCTTAATAAAAACAAACCTAGACACAAGTCTATATCTTGAAGGTCTTCACTTGAAGTCTTCTCATCTTCTTGACTTGGTCCAAACTTGATCCAACGAGCTAGACTCCTCTTGAGTACTTGATGTGGTCTTGATGCATAAGCTATTGAATCAAACCGTGTTAGTTCCAAAACTTGACTTTAAATCCTTTGTTGAAGCTCAACACCAACTAAGATCTTGATCATAAATCTGAGATTAATTAAACACAAGATCATTAGTACTATAACTACATGAGTTGATCATCATCAAAACTAGAGTGATGGGCATTTGGGCCAACAGTCAATTCTTAGAAGAACTTAATATTGCAAAGTGATTGAGATATTGAAAGAGCAATGAGAATTACAGTCTAGTTTTGGGCTAATGGGTCGTGTCCACGAGGAGGAATGTGATAGAGCCTTTTTGATGAATTTTTAAATAACAAAGAATGGTGTTTGTGTTTTTTTCCTTTTCTTTTTATATTGAAAAAGAGAATGGAGAGAAGGGAAGTGATTTAAAGAAAAATTTAAAACTTGGAAAAGGCTTTGGAAAAGGTGATCTTTAAAAAGCTTGAAGAGTGTTTTGTTGATTTTAATATAGGAAGAAGATCTGGGCTCACTATCTTACTACTCAACGATGTGTTCCTTTCTTGAAATTTTTAGTGCCTCAACTTGATCATAGGCAAAAACTTAAGCTTTAGTTTCAAAAGTCTTAAGCAAAGCAAATAAGATTGTTTGAAAAAGTTTAACTCTTTTTTCTTAAGAAATTCTCTTGAACTGAATGTTAAATCATCAAGTTTTCTTTCAAGTATGAAATAAAAACAAGTTCAAGTGATATTTTAAAAGAAATAGAAGTTTAAAAATCCAAACCCATCCTCATGTGCCTTCAAGAACACTTTCAAAGAAGAAAGGTTTATTTTAAGGCATATATATGATTTCGTTGGGTTCTTTACATCAAAAATCGTTCAAAACAAGAGGGATTGAAGAGAGGGACGATAGTAAGCCCAGAAAACAAGTTTAGCTACTCATGAATGATGTAAAACAAGACATGTAAATAAAATAAGACATACCCGTGAATTGGAGTAGAAGAAGAGAAAGCTTGATCCTTTATTGATGTTACTTCAATCTTCAGATTACAATCACTCTATTCCTCTCTCTCACTGGTATTTGGACTGAACTACAAATTAGAAAATAGAGATACAACTTTTCTATGCTATCTAACAAAGAATCTAAACCCTAAAACCAAACTGGGGAAACTTAAGCTAATTTTCGGTCCCTTTTTCTCTGAAACATGTAGTATTTATAGGCAAAACCAAACTGGGGAAGGCGTACGAAGATAGGGGGAGCAAACGCTTCCCCAACCACTTCAACCACAGTCGCGAACGCGACTTTTGTCGTGTTTCCACGGCCATGAGGCCAGGTGGCCACGCCTGGTTGGTGGCACTCCCTGGTTTAGTGATATGGCTTTATCTCCTGTTGGTTTTCCTATTGCAGCTCCTGGATTTGATGAAACGACCTTTGATCTTTGACTTTAACCACTTGATTTGAGAAGATTCATTTTAACCGATTTTCAACCTCTCTGATTTGCCTTGGTCTGCCTTGATTTTCTGATTTTGAATTAATTCTGAATTAAATTAGAATTTGATGGGCTTTTGGGGTCGTTTCTCTTCCTTTTCTTTTAGCAGTGGGCCTGCATTTTATAAAGAAAAATAAGACTTATTAATAGAATTTATTAGATAATAAACATGGTAATGTGATAATATATATGCAATATATGTGTCCGATCACACCCCCACACTTATCTTTTGCTCGCTCTCGAGCAAAACATCAAAACTAATCCTAATCAATTATTAGACCACTTTCGCAGGTTACTCGATTGCGCTGAGCATGTGTAACAAGCCATTAAATCTCTAGATTACTCCTAGAGGATGAGTTTTTTCTCGTGAGGGTTTTCAGTGGATTGCACCCACAAAATCCATAAAGAAAGAGAAGAAATGTTTAGTATTTTCGAAAAGCATTTTGAAAAGATAGAAAATATTGAGATATTATTGTAAAAGTTCAAGTAATCTATAAGTTATAGGAAAATCAAACTTTTTATTCCTAAACTTAGTCTCTATTCAAAAATATGTCATCAATCAAAGTAAGGAGTTAAATTGTATTTCTCATCTAGTCTATTACTTTACCATAAGTCATATGCACCTTCGTGACTGACTGTGAAGTTTGACTAAGGGTTCTTTAACATTAACTCTTATGCCTTATTTATATTTATTTATTTATTTATTTTTTTGTGGTATTTATTCCTCAATTCTATTAGGCTTTCTAATCTGCCCATGTAATGAGCCTTTAGTCGGTGACATCCAAATCAGACAGTCTTAGGGTACCAGGTGAGAAGACACCCCTAATGACTTTTACACTCAAGCAAATAAGGCCACAAAACTAAGAATTTTTATTTATAAAATGTACCCCTTTTAGGCGTGAATACTTATGCCTTATGAGGCACAAATTCCCAGCTTAATCAGAGGATATATATATATATATATATATATATATATATATATATATATATATACATACATACATACATACATACATACATACATACATACATATATATAAACTTATCTAATTATCTTTTGCATAAATACCAAAGCTTGCTTAGGCCAAAGCACCTAGCTAATCAATAATTAAATTTGCATATATATATTATATATATATATATATATATATATATATATATATATATATATATATATATATATATATATATATATATATATTTATAAGGCGCAAGAATTTTTGTCTTTGAACCCTATGTGTGTAAGTGTATAAAGTGTGCATATTTTTTCAAGGTAAAGATCAAGATTAAATTACTTTCATCAATTTTCTTCCTAACCCCGAAAATCAACAAGTTATCTTATTTTGACCAAGTATAAGAAATCATAATTATGATTTTCTTATTCCTTAAAATTAACTTTATTTCTTACAAAAAATATATCAAAATATTGTTCTTTTCTTTCAAAAAGTTATATATATATATTTCTTTTTTTTTAGAGTATATTAGTCATGTTAGAGCCCTCCTCCACACTTATCTCATGCAATGTCCCCAATGTATGAAAGAAATGTATAGATGCATGAAATGAATTTAAAAGAGGAAAGTTACCAATATACTGGGTCGAAAAGACCCATAGCCGTTTCATTTACCGGCACCGATTCCAAGAAAGGTTTAAGGCGTTGACCATTTACCTTGAAGTCATTTCCATTTTTGGTGTCATTGATCTCTACAGCACCGTGTGGAAACACGATTTTTACAACGAATGACCCAGTCCATCTTGATTTTAGCTTTCCTGAAAAAAGATGAAGCGTAAAATTATAGAGTAAGACTTTTTGTCCAGGGACAAATGTTTTCCTTATAATGTGTTTATCATGAAAAAATCTTAACTCTATCTCTAGTGATCTTAGCATTTTCATAGGCCTCATTTCTCAACTCCTCTAATTTGAAAATTTGTAATTTCTGAAGATCACTGGCCTTAGTCAAGTCGAAATTCAACTACTTGAATTGCCCATAAGGCCCGGTGCTATAATTCAACGGGTAGGTGGAAGCCTTTCCGAAGACTAACCTATAAGGAGACATCTCGAGAATCGTCTTGAAAGCGGTCCTGTAGGTCCATAGGGCGTCTACAAGTTTGGTGGACCAATCTTTCCGATTTTGATTCACAGTCTTCTCCAAAATAAGCTTGATTTGTCTATTGGAGACCTCAACCTGCCCATTGGTTTGAGGATGATAAAGTGTGGACAACTTGTGAGTTATGGAATACATTCGCATAAGAGCTTCAAAGGTTCTATTGCAAAAGTGAGTACCATTATCACTGATGATAGCACGAGGGGTTCCAAAGCGTGAGAAAATGTTCTTTTTCAAAAACTTTATGACAACTTTGTTATCATTAGTTTTACTTGGAATGGATTCTGCCCACTTGGACACATAGTCCACAACAACCAATATGTATTGGTTTCCAAATGAATTAGGAAATAGACCCATAAAGTCGATGCCCCAAACATCAAAGAATTCTATTTCTAGAATTGGGTTGAGGGGCATTATATCTCATTTGAGATCCTTCCTACCATCTGGCATCTAGGGTACGTCTTGCAAAATTTATAAGCATCTTTGAACAAAGTGGGCCAATAGAACCTACTTTGTAGCAACTTTTCAGCAGTCTTGCGGGGACCAAAGTGTCCACCGCATGCAAGTTCGTGATAGAAGGATAAAACACTCTTAACCTCTTCATTGGGAATGCATCTCATAATAATTTGGTCAGAACAGTACTTAAAAAGATACGGTTCCTCCCAAAAGAAATACCGGACTTAAGATAAGAATTAGTATATATTTTTTTTAGACCAATGAGACGGAGTTTGATTTGTGACTAAGTAATTCACTATATTAGCAAATCAAGGTTCCCTAAAGATAGCTAAGAGATTTTCATCAGGAAAGTCCTCATTTATGGGCAATTCATTGCATGGAGAATTTGGGATTCGCGAGAGATGGTCAGCAACAAACATTTTTTACGCCTTTCTTATCTCAAATCTTAAGATCGAATTCTTGAAGAAGGAGGATCCAACGAATGAGTCGGGCCTTGGCATCCTTCTTCATCATGAGGTACCTAAGCGCAGAATGATCGGTAAAAATTATGGTTTTGGACCCTAGTAGGTGGGGACGAAATTTTTCTAAGGCAAACACTATTGCCAAGAATTTCTTCTCAGTAGAGTGTAGTTCAATTGAGCATCATTGAGAGTCCTACTAAAGTAGTAAATCACGTGCTACTTGTTATCAATGCGCTGTCCTAGGACAACGCCTATGGCAAAATCAGAAGCATCGCATATGATTTCGAATGGCTTAGACCAATCCGGAGCAGATATGATTGGTGCAGAAATAAGCTCTCTCTTAAGCTTCTCTTAAGAATTCATACATTCAGCATCAAAAGTGAAGGACACGTCCTTAGCTAACAGATTAGTCCAGGGTCTAGCGATCTTGCTAAAATCCTTGATAAATCTTTGACAGAAACCGGTGTGTCCTAAGAAGGATCGAATATCCTTCACGCATTTGGGCATGGGAAGCTTAGCAATAACTTCAATATTGGCTTTATCCACTTCAATTTCTTTCTTGAGATTTCATGACCTAAGACAATTCCATGTCTTACCATGAAGTGGCATTTCTCCCAGTTCAGTGTTAGATTTTTTTTCAGCACAACGTTTGAGGACGAGTTCTAAATGGTGAAGACATTGAGTGAATGAATCTCCGTAGATGAAGAAATCATCCATGAAGATTTCTAAGAATTGTTCCACCATGTCAGAGAAAAGACTCAACATTCAACGTTAAAATGTTGCTGGAGCATTGCACAAGCCGAAAGGCATTTGACAATAAGCAAATGTCCCAAATAGACACGTGAACATAGTCTTTTCTTTGTCCTCAGGAGCAATAGGAATCTTATTATACCCCGAGTAACCGTCCAAGAAACAGTAATACTCGTGGCCCGCCAAACGTTCAAGCATTTGATCAATGAAGGGAAGTAGGAAATGGTCCTTAGAGTTGCTGCATTCAGGTTCCTATAGTCAATGCAAACTCGAATTTTCATGGGAAGTCGAGTTTGGACCAACTCTTTGTTCTCGTTTTCCACTACGGTGAAACCGGATTTCTTTGGAACCGCGTGAACAGGACTGACCCATTGGCTATTAGAAATAGGATAGATTATCCTATTTTCTAAAAGTTTAACTATTCCATTATGAACATCCTCTTGTATTATAGGATTTAACCTACACTGTGGGTCTCTTTTTGGTGTTGCATCATTATTGAGATGAATGCGATGTTGAAGTATGGTTGGACTCAATCACTTTATATTGGTCATAGTCCAACCAATGGCTTCCCTATGCTATTGCTTTAAGATCTTCTTCTAGCCCGTCATTTAAATAGGAGGCAATGATGACAGGAAAGGTCTCTTGTTCACCTAGATAGACGAACTTGAGATGCGCATTTAAGGCTTTTAACTCTAAGGATTGGGAAGGCTCACTGGAAGGATGAGTCAAATTTATTGGCTCCACATTTGGTGAAATAGGGTTCGAGGCCCAATTCACAACAGACTCAGCAACCTGATCAAGGTTAAAGTCGTCAAACTCTAACTTGATGTTACAATCAGTTTCTAGTTCTAATTCTTCCATGTGTTCACTGGTCAAGTTCTCATTGAGGTTGACTTCAAATGTTTAATCCTCAATATCAAGGGGTTGCTTTCCTAGGTTGAAAACATTGACTTCTCTAGTAATGTCTCCAAAGGTTAACCGCATGGACCCATTCTTACAATTGATAATGGCATTGGCAGTAGCAAGGAATGGTCGCCCTAGGATAACAGGAGTTTGAGCCCTAGGGTTGGACATAGGTTATGTCTCTAGAACTATGAAATCAACAGGGTAGATAAACTCCCCGACCCGGATAAGGACATCATTAATTTTTTCCTTGGAAACTTTCACAGAACTGTCAGTTAGTTGGATTGTGACTCGAGTTGGACTAAGATCATCTAACCCGAGTTGTTGATAAACTGAGAATGGGAGCAAGTTGATACTTGCTCCAAGTCAAGAAGTGCACGACTAATCTCGGCTTGTCCTATGGTGCAGGCAATGGTGGGACAACCCGGATCCTTGTACTTGATAGGGAGCGGACCCGACAGTAGCTCACTAATGTTAGTGGCTAAAAAGACTTTCTTGGGTACAATAGTCTTTCTCTTCTTAGTGCCCATATCCTTAAGAAATTTTGCAAAAGAGGAGACTTGTTGGATGGCATCAAGAAGTGGCACATTTATCTTCACTTGATTGAAGATCTCAATTATCTTATCCATGTGTGGATTTTGCTTGTTGTTTTTCAGCCTATTAGGAAATGGTACTATAGGCTGGTGCACCTGACTGGTTGACTTATCTGTTTCAGATTCGTCAGATTTGGACGGACTGAGACTAGATGATGTGGATGCCTGAGTGTGGTTGTACTGAATGGGTCTAGATGATGTTGACACTCGATTATCAACTTTCTTTCCTGACCTCAATGTATGAACCACATTACATTGATTCAATGATTGATCCTCAGCCAAATGAGCTTGTTGAGAATTCTGAGGATTCATTATTGGCTGACTAGACAAGGTACCATTTTGTCTCTCATTTTGTGGATTAGCTAATTGGCTAATTTGAACCTCTAGCCTTTGTATAGTTTGTATGAGAGAATCTTGATTCTTCATGTACCTTTTCATATTCTCTCAAAGTCAGTCATTATCCCTTCTAGTTGAGGATTCTGGAAGGAAGATTATGGAGCTTGGTTGGGAAAGTTTTATTGATAGTTTGCAAAATTGGGCGGATGGTTGGGAGAATTATGATGGTAATTGAAAAAGTTGGGTTGATAATTAGAAGAATTATTGGAATGATGGAAGTAACTTGCATGAATTAATCATGAGTGGTCATTGTTGTTTTGGCTCTATAAGAAATTCGGGAGATTTCTCCAGCAGGATTGTACGTTGGTACGTAAGGATTATTGTTCGGTTTGAAAAGGTCGCATTTATCGGTTCTGGAAAGTGTTGTTAAGGTTGAAACACATGACACTCCTCAATACATGATTCATGACTTGACAGTAAGTACAGCCTGGAGTTGAAAATTGGTTTGGGATGACTTTATTGACTGGACTTAGTTCCTTAATTTTTAAAGCTTCCAGTTTTCTCGCTAGGTTAGCTTACTTAGCTTCGTTAGTTATGGATAATTCACTTAAATGTAGACCTACTTTTGAAGAGATGGGGTTTGAATTCCTCGAGTTTTCACTAGTTGGTTCCTGATTGTAAAAAAATCAAAGAGTTAAGAGATTTACCGTGTAGCTTGTGGCAAACGGGTCGTGTCCATGAGGAGGAATGCGATGAAAGCTTTTTGGTGTTTCGTTTAGTAACAAAGAATTGTGTTCGTTTTTTAATTGAAAAGAGAATGGAAAGAAGGAGATGAATAAAAGAGAAATTGCAACTTTGGAGAAGGTTTTGGAAAAGGTGATTTAAAAAGCTTGAAAATTGTTTGGTTGATTTTAATAAAGAAGAAAATCTGGGCTCACTATCTCACTACTCAACTGTTTATTCTTCTATTGAAATCCTTAGTGCCTCAACTTGATCATAAGCAAAACTTAAGGTTGACTTTAGAAAGTTTGAAGTAAAGCATATAAGATGGTTGGAAAAGTTCACTCTTTTCTTTAAGAAACCGTTTTGAATCGAATGTTAAATCATCAAGAAGTTCAAGTATGAGATAAAAACAAGTTCAAGAGACGTTCTAAAAGAAGTAAGAGTTTAAAAATCCAAACCCACCCTCATGTGCCTCCAAGAACACTTTCAAGAAGAAAGGCTTTAAGTTAGGCATGCAAATGATTCATTGGGTCTTTTTCATTAAAATCAGAAGAGAAAAAGAATTGGAGAGAGGTACAATAGTGAGCCCAGAAAACCGATTTAGCTACTCATGGAAGACAAAGAAAAATGCAAGTAAATAACACAAGACATACCGTAAATGAGTGAAAGAAAAAGTAGCTCGATTCTTGTATTGATGTCACTTCAATCTTCAAGTTACAAGCACTCAATTCCTCTCTCTCACAAGTATTGTACTGAACTACAAATTGCAAAACAAAAATATAACTTTTGTACTATTTAACAAAGAGCCTAAACCTGAAAGTATAAATAAAAATTCTAATCCTAATCTTCGCTCCTTTTTCAGTACAAAACCCAAGCTTTTATAGGCAAAAACCCAGAGGGCAGGGAGTGAGGAGATAAGGGGAGCAAACGCTCCCCTTATCTCCACCAACAAGCCGCGGATCCGCGGTTTGGGCCACGGATCCGCGGCCTGGATGTGGTCAATTGGCCACATCCAGGTGGAGAGGTGGTTGGCGTCGATTTGGCCTCCCTTTTGTCTTGCTGGATTCACTGTTGCAACTCCTAGATTTGATGAAATGATCTTTAATTTGTTGGCTTCAACCGCTTGATTCAGGGAGATTCATTTCAACCGGTTTTCAACCGCTATGATATGCCAAGATTTGTCCTGATTCTGATTTTGAATTTATTCTGAATTAAATCAGAATTTGATGGGCTTTTGGGCTTGTTTCTCCTTCCTTTCTTTCAGCAATTGGGCCTACATTTAACAAAGAAGAAGAAGACTTATTAATTGGATTTATTAGCTAAAAAGTATGGTAAGGTGACAATGTATATTCAATATATGTGACTGATCACACCCCACACTTATCTTTTGCTCGCCCTCGAGCAAAACATCAGACTAATTCTAATCAATTATTAGACCACTTTCGCAGGTCACTCGATTGCACTGAGCATGTGCAAAAAGCCGTTAAACCTCTAGGTTACCCCTAGAGGACGAGTTTTATCTCGTAAGGGTTTTCAGTGGATTGCACCCACAAAATCCATAAAAATGTTAGTATTTTCGAAAAGCATTTTGAAAGGAGAAAATATTTGAAGTATATTTGTAAGGTTTTAAGTAATCTATAAGTTTTAGGAATATCAAAATTTTCATTCTGAAACTCAGTCTCTATTCAAAAACATGTCATCAATCAAAGTAAGGAGTCAAATTGTACTTCTCATTTAGTCTATTAATTTACCCTGAGTCGTATGCACCATCGTGATTGTGAAGTTTGACTAAGGGTTCTTTAACATTAACTCTTCTGCCTTATTTATATTTATTTTTGGTGAAATTTATTCCTCAATTTCATTAGGCTTTCTAATCTGCCCATGTAATGAGCCTTTAGTCGGTGACACCCAAACCGGGCAGTTTTAGGGCACCAGGTGAGAAAACACCCCTAAGGACTTAAACACTCAAGCAGACAAGGCCACGAAACCAAAGTTTTTATTTATAAAATGGACCCCTTTTAGGCGTGAATACTTATGCTTCATGAGGCACAAATACCCAGCTTAATCGGAGGATATATATATATATATATATATATATATATATATATATATATATATATATATATATATATATATATATATATATATATTCAAACTTATCTAATTATCTTTTGCATAAATACCAAGGCTTGCTTAGGGCAAAGCACCTAGCTAATCAATAATTAGATTTGTTTATTATTTTTTCATACATATATTTTTTTTATAAGGCATAAGAGTCTTTGTTTTTAAACCCTAAGTGTATAAGTGTATTTAGTGTGCATATTTCATCAAGGTAAATATCAAGACTAAATTACTTTCACAAATTTTCTTCCTAACACTAAAAATCAAACAAGTCATCTGACTTTGACTAAGTATAAGAAATCCTAATTATGATTTTCCTATTCCTTAAAATTGACTTAATTTCTTACAAAAAATATATCAAAATATTTTTCTAACCTTTCAAAAAGTTTTTTTTTGTTATATTTTTTCCTCATTTTTTTTGTTTTTGTTTTTTTGTTGTTATATTAGTCATGTTAACCTTCCCCCACACTTATCTCATGCATTGTCCTCAATGTATGAAAGAAATGTATAGATGCATGAAATAAAATGGAAAAGAGGAAAGTTACCGATACACGGGGTCAAAAAGACCCATAGCCGTTTCATTTACCGGCACCGATTTTAAGAAAGGTTTAAGGCGTTGACCATTTACCTTAAAGTCATTTCCATTCTTGGTGTCACTGATCTCAACTGCACCGTGTGGAAACACGATTTTTACAACGAATGGCCCAGTCCATCTTGATTTCAATTTTCATGGAAAAAGATGAAGCCTAGAATTACAGAGTAAGACTTTTTGTCCAGGGACAAAGGTTTTTCTTATGATGTGTTTATCATGAAAAATCTTAACTCTATCTTTAGTGATCCTAGCATTTTCATAGGCCTCATTTCTTAACTCCTCTAATTCGGAAATTTGTAACTTCCGAAGGTCACCGGCCTTAGTCAAGTTGAACTTCAACTGCTTGATTGCCCATAAGGCTCGGTGCTCTAACTCAACGGGCAGGTGACAAGATTTACCATAGACTAACCTATAAGGAGACATTCCTAGAATCGTCTTGAAAGCGGTCCTGTAGGCCCATAGGGTATCTACAAGTTTGATGGACCAATCTTTCTTGTTTTGGTTCACAGTTTTCTCCAAGATAAGCTTGACTTATCTATTGAAAACCTCAACCTGCCCACTGGTTTGAGGATGATAAGGTGTGGACAACTTGTGAGTTATGGCATACTTTCGCATAAGAGCTTCAAAGGATCTATTGCAAAAGTGAGTGCCATTATCACTGATGATAGCACGAGGGGTTCCAAAGCGTGAAAAAATGTTCTCTTTCAAAAACTTTATGACAACTTTGTTATCATTAGTTTACAAGGAATGGCTTCTACCCACTTGGACACATAATCCACAGCAACCAATATGTATTAGTTTCCAAATGAATTAGGAAATGGACCCATAAAGTCGATGCCCCAAACATCAAAAAGTTCTATTTCTAGAATTGGGTTGAGGGGCATCATATTTCGTTTTGAGATCCTTCCTACCATTTGGCATCTATGGCACGTCTTGCAAAATTCATAAGCATCCTTGAACAAAGTGGGCCAATAGAACCCGCTTTGTAGCACTTTTGCAGCAGTCTTGCGGGGACCAAAGTGTCCACCGCATGCAAGTTCGTGACAAAAGGATAGAACACTCTTAACCTCCTCATTGGGAATGCATCTCCTAATAATTTGGTCAGAACAGTACTTAAAAAGATACGGTTCCTTCTAAAAGAAATACCAGACTTGGGATAAGAACCGGTATATATTATTTTTGGACCAATGAGATGGAGTTTGGTTTGTGACTAAGTAATTCACTATATCAGCAAATCAAGGTTCCCTAGAGATAGCTAAGAGATTTTCCATTAGGAAAATCCTCATTTATGGGTAATTCATTGCATGGAGAATTAGGGATTCGTGAGAGATGGTCAGCAACGACATTTTCTTCGCCTTTCTTGTCTCAAATCTCGAGATCGAATTCTTGAAGAAGGAGGATCCGACGAATGAGTCGGGCCTTGGCATCCTTCTTCATCATGAGGTACCTAAGCGCAGAATGATCGGTGAAAATGGTGATTTTGGACCCTAGTAGCTAGGGACGAAATTTCTCTAAGGCAAACACTACTGCCAAGAATTCCTTCTCAGTCGTAGTGTAGTTCAATTGAGCATCGTTGAGAATCCTACTAGAGTAGTAAATCACATGCTGCTTGTTATCAATGCGTTGTCCTAGGACGGCGCCTATGGCAAAATCAGAAGCATCCCACATGATTTCGAATGACTTAGACCAATCCGGAGCAGATATGATTGATGCAGAAATAAGTTCTCTCTTAAGCTTCACCCAAGAATACATGCATTCAGTATCGAAAGTGAAGGACACATCCTTTAGCTAACAGATTAGTCAAGGGCCTAGCAATTTTGCTAAAATCCTTGATAAATCTTCGGTAGAAACCAGCTGTCCTAAGAAGGATCTAATGTCCTTAACGCATTTGGGCATGGGAAGCTTAGCAATAACCTCAATTTTAGCTCTGTCCACTTCAATTCCTTTCTTGGAGATTTCATGACCCAAGACAATTTCATGTTTTACCATGAAGTGGCATTTCTCCCAATTCAGTGTCAGATTTTTCTCAGCACAACGTTGGAGGACAAGTTCTAAATGGTGGATACATTGAGTGAATGAACCTCCATAGATGGAGAAATCATCCATAAAGATCTCTAAGAATCGTTCTATCGTATCAGAGAAAAGACTCAACATACAACGTTGAAACGTTGCTGGGGTATTGCATAAGCTGAAAGGTATTCGACGATAAGCAAATGTCCCAAATGGACATGTGAACGTAGTCTTTTCTTGGTCCTCAGGAGCAATAGGGATCCGATTATACCCCAAGTGACCGTCCAAGAAACAGTAATACTCGTGACCCGCCAAACGTTCAATCATTTGATCAATGAAGGGAAGTGGAAAATGGTCCTCATGAGTTGCAGCATTAAGCTTCCTATAGTCAATGCAAACTCGGATCTTCATGGGAAGTTGAGTTTGGACAAACTCTTTGTTCTCGTTTTCTACTACGGTGAAACTAGATTTCTTTGGAACCGTGTGGATAGGACTGACCCATTGGCTATCAGAAATGGGATAAATTATCCCATTGTCTAAGAGTTTTACAATTTCAGCATGGACAGCCTCTTGCATTATTATAGGGTTTAACCTATGCTGTGGGTCTCTTTTAGGTGTGGCATCTTCATTGAGATGAATGCGATGTTGAACGATGGTCGGATTTAATCCCTTTATATCAGTCATAGTCCAACCAATGGCTTCCCTATGTTTTCTTAAAATTGCTTTAAGGTCTTCTTCTTCCCCGTCATTTAAATGGGAGGCAATGATGACAGGAAAGGTCTCTTGTTCGCCTAGATAGACGTACTTGAGATGCCCAGGTAAGGCTTTCAATTCTAAGGAAGAGGAAGGCTGGTTGGAAGGACTAGTCAAATTTGTTGGCTCCATCATTGGTGAAATAGGGTTCGAGTCCCAATTCACATCAGAATCTACAACCTGATCAAGATTAAAGTCGTCAGACTCTAACCCGAAGTCACACTCAGTTTCTAATTCCAATTCTTCCCTATGTTCACTTGTTAAGTTCTCAATTAGGTTGACTTCAAATGTTTGGTCCTCAAGATCGCGGGGTTATTTTCCTAGATTGAAGACATTGACTTCTTTAGTCATGTCCCCAAAGGTTAACCTCATGGACCCATTCCTACAATTGATGATGGCATTGGCAGTAGCAAAGAATGGTCGCCCTAGGATAACAGGAGTTTGAGCCCTATGATTGGAGTTGGACACAGGTTGTGTCTCCAGAACTATGAAATCGATAGGATAAATAAACTCCCCTACCCGGATCAGGACATCATTAATCTCCCCTTTTAGAACTTTTACTGAACGGTCAGCCAGTTGGATAGTGATTCGAGTTGGACTAAGAACGCCCAACCCGAGTTGTTGATAAACTAAGAATGGAAGCAAGTTGATACTTGCCCCCAAGTCAAGAAGTGCACGACTAATCTCGGCTTGTCCTATTGTGCAGGCAATGGTGGGACTACCTGGATCCTTGTACTTGACAGGGATCGGACCCGATAATAGCTCACTAATGTTAGTGGCTAAGAAGACCTTTTTTGGTACATTAGTCTTTCTCTTCTTGGTGCACATGTCCTTAAGAAACTTAGCATAGGAAGGGACTTGTTGGATGGCATCAAGAAGTGGCACATTTATCTTCACTTGATTAAATATCTCAATTATCTTGTCCATGTGTGGATTTTGCTTGTTGTTTCTCAGCCTATTAGGAAATGGTACTATAGGCTTGTGCACCTGATTGGTTGATTTATCTTTTTCAGATTTGTCAGATTTGGAAGGATTTGGATTAGATGAGGTGGATGCTTGATTGTGGTTGTGCTGAATGGGATTGGTTGTCGTTGACACTTGATTATCAACTCTCTTTCGTGACCTCAATGTATGAACATCATTACATTGATTTAATGATTGATCCTCAGCCAAATGAGCTTGTGGAGAATTCCTAGGATTGGTTATTGGCTGACTAGGAAGGGTACTCTTCTGTCTCTCATTCTGTGGAGTGGCTAGTTGGCTCATTTGAACATCTAACCTCTGTATAGTTTGCATGAGAGAATCTTAGTTTTTCATGTATCTTTCCATGATTCTCTCAAAGTCAGTCATTCTCCTTTCTATTTGAGGATTCTGGAAGGAGGATTGTGGAGCTTGGTTGGGAAAGTTTTGTTGATAGTTTGAAAAGTTAGGTGGATGGTTGGGAGAATTATTATAGAATTTGGAAAAGTTGGGTTGATGATTGGAAGAATTATTGGTATGATAGAAGTGGCTAGCATGATTTGACCGTGAGTGGTCATGGTTATTTTGGCTCCATGAGAAATTAGGGTAATTTCTCCAGCCAGGGTTGTACGTTGGTGCGTAAGAATTATTGTTCGGCCTTGAAAAGGCCACATTCATCGGATCATGGTATTGTTGCAGAGCCTAAAACACAAGGCACTCCTCTAACACATGATTCATGGCTTGGCAGTAAGTACAGCCGGAGTTGGAAATTGGTTTAGGCTGACTGATTGACTGGACTTGGTTCCTTAGTTTCTAAATCTTCCAGTCTTCTTTCTAGGTTCGCTAACTTAGCCTCATTAGTTATGGATAATTCGATAGAATGGAGACCTCCTTTTGAAGAGATGGAGTTTGGATTCCTAGAGGTTTCACTAGTAGGTCCCATTGGATGGTTTTTTCAGCTAGGTTTTCATACAAATCCCATCCTTCATTTTCATCCTTCTGTAAGAATCCCCCTTGGCACATACTTTCTAAGAGGGTTTTGGTAGAATAATCTAGACCGCCATAAAGAATTTGGCATTGTCGCCATTTCTCTATTCCATGATGAGGACATTGGACAAGGAGGTCTTTAAAGCGTTCAAAGTACCTCCAGAACGGTTCACTCGATTCTTACTTGAATTGCATGATGGTCTTCCTTATGAGAGCTGTCTTATGAATTGGATAGAATTTCTTCAAAAAGACCTTGATGAAACCATCCCAAGATGTGATGGAGCCTGCCGCTAAGTGATTGTTATACATATTTGCATCTTTTACCGCTTCCATACCATGCATATTACAAATAAAAATATGATTTTTAATCCTTTTCTCTCTATTTTTGCAGGTTCACATCTTAAAAGAGAAAAAGGCCCAAAATCTCTTTAATTAGCAATAATTAAAGAGATTTAATTCAAAGCCTAAAAGAGCCCAAGTTTGAATTCAGAATCAAGGGAGATCCACGCGCCAACTCAATGTTCTAGAAGGCCACGTGGCTAACAAACTTGTAACAACTTCACAACAGAAAGTTGTTAGCCAATAGCTTTCAAACGGCCACGCCTTGCCGCGCGCGCGCGGCAAGATCTGGGCCGTTGAGCCCCGAATTTTTCTCCAACGATCTGGGCTCTAGATGCTTCTCTCTGAAGGCTATAAATACAGGACCAGGGTCTGCATGAGAAAAACAGAGAAGAGAGAGGAGAGAACTAGGGAAACTCTTGAAATCACCTAGAGGGGGGTGAATAGGTGATGGCTATATGAATTATGGCAATAATGCGGAATTTAAAATTTAACACACAAATAGCACAAATATAGACTTACAATAAATAGAACAATAAAGGTGCAAGAATTAAAAGGAGTAGAGTTGAGAGAAAATTCAAGCAAACGCAAACGCAAGGATGTGTTTCCGAGGTTCGAGCCACGCTCTACGTCCCCGCCTTCACACTTGAAGGATTTGCACTACTATCGTTGATCCCACCGGATCGCCAATACAAGGACACACTTGTCCCTACACTTGTGATGCCGCAACACCACCCGAAGCTCACTAGCTCCCTTGAGGCCGATGCCTCTACAACTTCACTCAATAAGAAAGGTGATCACACTTGATCAAAATAGCTCACTTGCACAATCCTAGAACCAATGATATAGATGTAGAGCTTGAGATTGTGGTGTGCAAAAACTAGAGAGAAGGTAGAGGAATAGGCTACAAGTTGGGTGTTGGGAATTTAGGCTTTGAAAAATCTTTTGTAAAAGAAAGGAATTGAAATTCTTTGTAAAGCTCTTGTGAAATCTTTTGGAATTATTTTGCAATAGTTGTCTTATCAATATGAGGTGACCCTCTATTTATAGGGGTCAAAAACAGCCTCACAAAATCGTTGGTATCAAATCCCAAAAGAGAATTAGCCAGAAAAAAATAGCTGTTGGAACTGTCAGAAAATCTGACAGTAGTCGGTCGACCGGGTCGGTCGACCGCCAACGGTCAAAAATCCGACTGTTGGGGCTCTGCGGTCGACCGGGTCGGTCGACCGAAAAATCCTGTGAACACAAATGTGCCTCGGTCGACCGGGGCGGTCGACTGATATACACATGCACAGTTTGTGCACATCGGTCGATCGGGCCGGTCGACCGGTTACTGTAAGTTCTGAAAAATCAGAACTTCCAGAACCAGAAATTGGGTTTTTGGTTTATGGTCTTGGGTTAAATTTTTGGAACTTGTAAAAACATAGAGTATGAGCATATGTCATACTTCTATCATGTTAAAATAGTTTGATAAAAATCCTTTTGATAAAAACTTGTTTTTCCATAAAATGTTTTTCCAAAACTATTGTCTTTCTAAAAAGCTTATTTCCAAACATGTTCACTTTCAATCTAAGTTAGAAATGGAGATTGAAAATCTTTTTGAAGCCATGAACCTAACTAAAAGGGGTGTGTGTGTGATAATCCCATAGCTCTACTTCTAATATCTAGCTTTGACAAAATATCTAAAATAAAAATAAAAATACAAATCTTGTTTTCTTCATAGTCTATGCTAGTTCTTTTTCTTCGTAGTCTTGACTCGTTCTTTTCTTCAATATCTTATTCCCGAAGCTTCCTATTGTGCTTTAGCTTGGGAATGCAAATCTTGGGCGAACTCCAAACGTGTGAGTCTTTAAGTGGAGTCGTCAAAACCTGTTCTTGAACCTGAAATCCTTTAAACAAAATTATTAAATACATAACTAAATATGTTTTGTTATCATCAAAATAACTGGGATAATGGCCTTTGGGCCAACAATCTCCCCCTTTTTGATGATGGCAAAACATGTGTAGTTATCACAAAATATTTTGGGTAGAGACTTCAAATGAAGCTCCCCCTCAACACATGCATATATAGGAAAACATATGTAAATGATAAACACCATATTTCCATGCCAACAAATGATACCAAATACTCATGTCATAGAATAGATGAAGGAAATAAGTTCATACATGACATAGATAAGAGATACACAAAAACAAAAGATACGCATAAAGTAAATAACCATGTCCATGTCCACAACACATACTAAAAATACATGTCCAAAACAAAATATGTCCAACAAAATATTATGTCTAGTACAAAGCAAAACACAAAAAAAATCTCTCCCCCTAAATAACTCTCCCCCTTTTTGACATCATCAAAAGGGGAGGTCACTCAGCAGCATCACCAGCATCTCCAGCATCGTCAGCATCCTCATCATCGTCAGATGAGCTCCGTGCAGCAGAGCCCTCAGCCATTTTCTTGTCACCACCATCTTCTTCCCCTGAGGAAGAAGCAACCTCCTCTGGATCCATGCCATCTACTCTGGTCCGCGGTGGTGGAACAGAAGAACGAGCTCTGGGAGGGAATGGAGGACCGGTGGATGGGAGTCGACAAGCAATCAGAGTACGGTCAGGAACGAGCATGTCAAATTTTGTGAAAAGAGCCTGAAACTGAACGTCCACGAATCTCATGGAGTCAGCAAAATAGGACATGTCGTTTCGGATCTCCGCCCGAAAAGCAGCATCCTGAATGGAACGAGCATCCATCTCCGCACGAAGAGCTGCGTCGCGCTGCTCGACCCAGGCCTGGTGTGCCTCGATCTGAGAGCGGACCTCCGAAGAGATAAGAGCCTGAAACTCAGGAGGAAACACAGGGGCTGAAGAGGAAGAAGATCCTGGTGCAGAAGATGAGCCAGGACCAGCAGGAGGAATAGGTGGTTGCACAGGAGCGTGTCTACGCAGCTGGGCTTCCATCATCTTCAGGACAACTCCGTTGATGTTGGTCAAGGGATTAGAGGGACTTTCAGCAGATAGATCAAAATCAAGAGCCCTAAGAAGATGGGTAATTAGCATGCCGTAGGACAAGCTCCTACCCGCAGTACGAATCTGATCTGAAGCCATGTGAGAAGCTATGACTCGAGGAAAGTTTATCTTAATGCCTCGAAGAAGGCAATAGATAATCAATGGTACAGAACCCCTAGCGTGGCTATACTCACCATGTTTGGGGACAATGTTGAAGAAAATAATTTTGGCCAGGACTTGGGATTGGAGAGTGTACCTACTCACAACCTCATTTCTAACCAAGCCGGGGTTGTCATTCCCGTGGATTAGAGTGGATGCGGTGAGCGAAGACTCACCCTCCGGAAATTCAAAATCATGCAGGTCATGGGTATACACATCCGCTCCACCAGTGGAGAGATGCAGAATTCTAGCAAACCGACCGATAGACAGGTCGATGTCCCTACCTAAAACTCTAGAGGTGATACGATTACCATCAAATTCGAAATTTGCATAAAAAAAAGGAACAAGAGATGTGTAAACTTGCTCTTTGATGGTCAAAAATTCAACTAAATTGTTTGTCTGCAGGATGTGAGGAATATTCAAATGTTCGAAATCTTGAATAACAATAAATCTCCCCGAGTTAATGTTCCTCGTAGAAAGATGGGAGTACCGATCAGCAGCAAGATCATTTAGGAAGAGCCGAACGGGTCTAGGAGCCTGAGATGAAGGTTGAGCAACAGCCTTCCCTTTCTCAGTTCGAGTTCGTTTCGGCATGATGAGTAAAAGGTGGATTTTTAGGTATAAACAAGTTAGGGCACGATCTAGATAGCTAAGTAACCTAATGTATTGACAATAGAAGGAAGATTACAAAGCTAAAAGTGAAGAACCACAAGAAAAATCAAATTTTTACCTTGAGGTGAAGAACTGAAACCCTAGACAGAAAAATCCGATTTTCTTCAAATCTGGCGGTTGGATTGACTTGAAACTGAAGATCTGGCACTAGAAGAAGGAATTTGAAGTGGGTTTATAAGGGATTTGAGATCAGATGAAGGATTAGAGAGATAGAAATTTTTGAGGGAAAAATGGGTCTCCGGTTCGCGCTGAGAAAAGTGAGAGAGTGAGAGAGAAAAGTCAAATAAATACCAATTTTAGGTCAGAATTCGATGATCGGTCGACCGGTCCGGTCGACCGAAACAACCCGAGAGCTCTGCAGACTTGAGCGGTCGACCGGGACATATAGTCGGTCGACCGTTAACAGAAAAGAAATAAAAAATTTTCTTCTCAGGCAGAGTCGGTCGACCGGGGCTTTAGAGGTCGGTCGACCGCTTTGCCTAAAATCTGTTAACAGCCTCTGGCCTAGAAAAAAAAATTTTAAATAATTTTGTAGTCAAAATAGGTATGACATATTAAACATATAGGAATACACCAACAGGTTTTAAATCTTCATTAAGTCATTAAAATATCAAAATTCATGCAATCCCTTTTTATTTTGTTTTCATATTTAAACAAAGATTTTAAAGATGTTGAAGCCGGATACCCAGTGACGGGTTCTGAACTTCATCCTCTTGATTCCTCTTGAATGAGTTGAGGTGCGCAATTGCCATCTTTAAGGTGTTTGTTTAAATAGGAAATTTTACAAATGTTTATTTTATTTATGAAAATAATGTGTATATGTATACAAGTATATAATCACAAATTATAACTATACATGTGGACATACAATAAACAAGGCATGAAACAAAAGATATAGAAGCTAACACAAGGCACATATACAATATGATAGAAAAGTAGTTCTATACAAGCATATATCAATAGAGTACAAAAGCAAACTATCAATTCTATACATATGTATACATGACTAAAAATCAAAACTTTTAAATGGAGATGTTACCAATTAAAGGGCAATCTCCAAAATAGGTGCCTCCACGATAGCGATGCAAACATGATATGATCTTTAAGCCTTGTTGCACCTACCATCCGGGCACCGACTCCCCCTAAGTCTTGGAGGAAGTAGATCCACCTGTGTCATTTAAATTTGGAGGATCTTTTGGTACCCAAATCTTTGTGGGTCCTTTAGGGTTAGTTCCGGGGCGAACCCAAACATATTTATTGTTTACATTATGTTTAGCAAAACAAAACTTCTTTCTAAATGGCCTTTGCAGCACAATGTGTGCAAACATAAATCCTACTATTATTATTATTACCATACATGTATGCATGCTTGTGTGTGTGTACATGTTTTCGTGCATGTGTATGGTGTGCATGTTTCCCTTGGGTTACTCCCTTAGGAAATTTAGATGCAATCTTTTCAAATCAAATGCATAACTTTTTAGAGTAGAATCCAAAACTTCAACACGTTTTGAATCTCTACAAATTCATTTTTGTTAATAGAAACCATGGGGGTTTTTCCTTTATTAGCCAATTTATATTTTTCAAAATCACTTTTCAATTTTTCAAATGAATTAGATAAAACATTCTTCTCATTAACAACTACTTCAAATTTGTTCTTCAAAAGTTCATTTTCCTTTTTCAACTTTTTATTATGAGCTTGTGAAATCTCATACCTATGTTGTAACTCTTCGAAAAAATGAGCAAGTTCATCCATAGTGAGATCATCATCATCAAGAGAGTTTTTCGAAAGTTACCTTAGGAGTGTCCTCTCCTTGTGCCATGAAGCACATGTTGGCGGCGTCGTGCTCCTCTTCGGATTCCGACTCCGAATCATCCCATGTCGCTACCATAGCCTTTTTCTTTCTTTGCCCATTCTTGGATGTGGTTGCTTGTAGAGCGGGGCAATCGGCTATGAGGTGACCGATCTTCTTGCAATGAAAGCAAGGGCCGGGCTCCTCTCTTTTCTTCTCGAATCTTCCTTGAGGTTTCCCTCTTCGGAAGTTACTTTGTCTTCCCTTCTTGTAGAACATCTTGCCCACCTTCCGGATGAGCATGGCGAAATCCTCATCGCAATCTTCCGATGAGTCGTCTTCCTCAATGATAGTAGGAGTGGCTTTGAAGGCAATCGTCTTCTTCTTTGGTGCCTCCCTCTCTTCTCTAACTTTCATCTCCATCTCATGCGTCTTGAGATTTCCGATGAAGCCGGAGAAGTCCATCTCCTCTTTGTCGTTGAGCTCCTTGAGTGTGGTCGCCTTGACTTCCGAAGCTTTGGGAAGAGCTCTAATCACCTTCCTTATCTTTTGATCATTATCAATCTTCTCGCCTAAGGAAGAAAGAGCATTAGTTTTTTTTGTAAAACGGGTGAGCATATCATCAATGCTCTCATCATCAAACATATAAAATTCTCATATTGAGAACGTAGCAAGTCAACCTTAGCTCTTTTGACTTGTGACGTTCCCTCATGAGTCACAATAAGAATGTTCCAAACCTCAAATACAGATTTACAATTAATTATGCGTGCAAGGTCATCCTTATTTAATGCTTGGGTCAATGCATATTGTGCCCTAGCATTAGCCTCATAGTCTTTGGAAGTATCCTCGGACCATGTGCTCTCATCGGTTGTAGGTTCTATGAAATCTTTGGTTATGGCCCTAGCTACCCTAACACCTAAGGATTTCAAAAATAAGTTCATCTTGACTTTCCAAATGGGAAAGTTCAAGCCATCAAATTTGGGTGGGGATTTAATGCTAGAGAAGTCCATGGATGCCATGAATGCACAAGCAAATATAAATGCAACAAAAATGTCTATAGCCAAATATGGATCTCCCTAAGGTGGTTAGACCTAAGTTGTAGGGTTAGGCTCTGATACCAATTGAAATCACCTAGAGGGGGGGTGAATAGGTGATGGCTATATGAATTATGGCAATAATGCGGAATTTAAAATTTAACACACACAAATAGCACAAATATAGACTTGCAATAAATAGAACAATAAAGGTGCAAGAATTAAAAGGAGTAGAGTTGAGAGAAAATTCGAGCAAACGCAAACGCAAGGATGTGTTTCCGAGGTTCGAGCCACGCTCTACGTCCCCGCCTTCACACTTGAAGGATTTGCACTACTATCGTTGATCCCACCGGATCGCCAATACAAGGACACACTTGTCCCTACACTTGTGATGCCGCAACACCACCCGAAGCTCACTAGCTCCCTTGAGGCCGATGCCTCTACAACTTCACTCAATAAGAAAGGTGATCACACTTGATCAAAATAGCTCACTTGCACAATCCTAGAACCAATGATATAGATGTAGAGCTTGAGATTGTGG
Organism: Agave tequilana; assembly: GCA_038442645.1. Classification (NCBI taxonomy): domain Eukaryota; kingdom Viridiplantae; phylum Streptophyta; class Magnoliopsida; order Asparagales; family Asparagaceae; genus Agave; species Agave tequilana. The sequence goes on from JAVJIF010025913.1 coordinate 54,139, forward strand.
TGTGCAAAAACTAGAGAGAAGGTAGAGGAATAGGCTACAAGTTGGGTGTTGGAATTTAGGCTTTGAAAAATCTTTTGTAAAAGAAAGGAATTGAAATTCTTTGTAAAGCTCTTGTGAAATCTTTGGAATTATTTTGCAATAGTTGTCTTATCAATATGAGGTGACCCTCTATTTATAGGGGTCAAAAACAGCCTCACAAAATCGTTGTATCAAATCCCAAAAGAGATTAGCCAGAAAAAAATAGCTGTTGGAACTGTCAGAAAATCTGACAGTAGTCGGTCGACCGGGTCGGTCGACCGCCAACGGTCAAAAATCCGACCGTTGGGGCTCTGCGGTCGACCGGGTCGGTCGACCGAAAAAATCCTGTGAACACAAATGTGCCTCGGTCGACCGGGGGCGGTCGACTGATATACACATGCACAGTTTGTGCACATCGGTCGACCGGGCCGGTCGACCGGTTACTGTAAGTTCTGAAAAATCAGAACTTCCAGAACCAGAAATTGGGTTTTTGGTTTAAGGTCTTGGGTTAAATTTTGGAACTTGTAAAAACATAGAGTATGAGCATATGTCATACTTCTATCATGTTAAAATAGTTTGATAAAAATCCTTTTGATAAAAACTTATTTTTCCATAAAAATGTTTTCCAAAACTATTGTCTTTCTAAAAAGCTTATTTCCAAACATGTTCACTTTAATCTAAGTTAGAAATGGAGATTGAAAATCTTTTTGAAGCCATGAACCTAACTAAAAGGTGTGTGTGTGTGATAATCCCATAGCTCTACTTCTAATATCTAGCTTTGACAAAATATCTAAAATAAAAATAAAAATACAAATCTTGTTTTCTTCATAGTCTATGCTAGTTCTTTTTCTTCGTAGTCTTGACTCGTTCTTTCTTCAATATCGTATTCCCGAAGCTTCCTATTGTGCTTTAGCTTGGGAATGCAAATCTTGGGCGAACTCCAAACGTGTGAGTCTTTAAGTGGAGTCGTCAAAACCTGTTCTTGAACCTGAAATCCTTTAAACAAAATTATTAAATACATAACTAAATATGTTTTGTTTCATCATCAAATAACTGGGATAATGGCCTTTGGGCCAACAACTCTTGTATTTTGTTTTAGTCTTCTCCTAGGTTTTAGTCTCCATCTTCTTCCTCCTAGAGATTTTGTCAAAGAGAGAGAGTGAGTGCTGTTGTAAAGCTTGTAATCAAGGAGGTGACATCACTTGTAACAAGGGTTAATCAAGCTTCGTCTTCTCTTTGCAAGCTCTAGTACGTTTAACTTTGTATTGCTTTACTTACTTTGCTTTCTTGCACTTCCATTGCTTTACTTCTCTTTGCTTTACATCATGAATTGTTGTTTGTTACTTGTGTAATGGATAGCTAAATTTCTATTGCATGGCTAGCTAATAAACTTACCTAGCTAACTTCTATCTCTTTGGATGATTGCTTATCTTTATACTTGCATTGTGAGAGTTTCTTTTACTTCCAAGGAAGTAGAGTTGCTTTCCTTGGTCATTCTTGTGCAAACTCCATATGACTCATGTGTGCCTCATTTAGAGCCTTGTCTAGAACAAGAGACTTGATGGACCATGGAGATGGATCACCAAACATGTGCTACTTGTATAGTAAGAACAACTTCTTTACTTCAAGCCAATTTGTTGTTATGTCTTGAATGTTCAAATGAATGTTGATTCTTCTAACTTAGCATTCCTTGAGTACCAATCCTAGAGTTCATCATTGATAATCTATCTAGAGAGCCAATGAATCAATATGAGGCTTCAAGCTAAGAACTAAAGGAACACTCATCTTCAAAACGGTAAAGTACTTTGAACAAACAA